>JAQIFP010000063.1:0-27500 GCA_030141585.1 Ophryocystis elektroscirrha
TATATATATATATTTTAAATATATTAATGATTTACAAAAAATTATTATTTTAAGGATAAGCACACATATGGAAAAAAATCTATACCTTCTTTTTTGACAAATAATGCACATCCTGCATAACCCTTGCGCTGGGAGGAATTGAAATATACTTTATAACCAGGCAAACACGATTTGAAAGAGTTTTCGAGTGAAGCATCTATTTTGGTTTCATTGAGAGCTAATATATGGGGATCAGCTAGTTGACCAAATTCTGTAAAGTTAACTGCCGAAAAAAAAAAATTACTTGCTAAACTTGATATTTTTTTATCGTCATCAACTATGCGTAAAACAGAACGGATGCCTATGGAAAAGTTGTCAATAATTTAAAAGAGAAACCATTCACATTCCAGGAGGCTATTTTTAAGTATTTTGGCGTTGTATTTAGCCTTTTGTTGGGAGTGTCTAAGTCTAAAGTTTCTTGACGTTTTTTATCTTCACTCATAAAGGACAACAGTTAAATGTTTTATGATCTTAATATTTATATATACACCTATATATAGCTTATAATATATATTTACATATTTAATATTCAGATTTTTTTTTTTTATTAATTACATATATATATATATACATATACATATAAATATATATATAAAAGTATATATATGTGTATAAAATATACATTTTGATTATAACATATTTTGTACATACACCATTTCAGCTAAAGTGCTTCAATATATACAAAACTTGACTAGATTAGCGTTCAATAATTATTAAAGAACGGGTTCGAAAAAATAAAAAAAATTTATTTCTCTGAAATTGGTGGTGTAGGTTCTGGGTCTTTGACTTCAATGTGATCAGGTAAAGGTTT
This sequence comes from Ophryocystis elektroscirrha, assembly GCA_030141585.1. NCBI lineage: Eukaryota > Apicomplexa > Conoidasida > Neogregarinorida > Ophryocystidae > Ophryocystis > Ophryocystis elektroscirrha. The sequence continues at coordinate 851 of JAQIFP010000063.1, forward strand.
ATTGGTACCACTGCGTCCCGTAGGGTTATAAGGAAGCATAATTTTAATTTTAACTCCTAAAACTCCTTGTTTCATCCATACAGATCTGGTAGCTGAGTCTATGTAGTAACGAACAGCATCTCCAGTAGCAATCATGTACCCATCTTTGAATTTCATAGTCTTTGCACGTTGTGCACGGAGTTTTCCTGATATACTAACCTCGCATCCTTTTGCGCCATTTTCCATTACGTTTCTTAGAACTCCATAACATGCACGGCGTGCAGAAAGTCCGCGAAGTAATTTATATCTTAGGGATTCAGCTTGGGCCATAGCGCATAATCCGCGTTGCTCAATTTTTTCCGCTAATAATTGTACGGAATCTGGTGCCAGATTGAACCTTTTTTGAATTAATGATGCTAATTCTTGTATTCTACGTCCATGATCTCCCAATACTTCACGAGTACGAGTAGCACGAATAATAATTTCAGTGCGTGGAGCACCTGGTCGTATTTCTACACCAGCATAACCATCTTCAGCTAAATGCCTTTTAAGAAACTCATTTAATTCCGCACGGAAAAGACCATCTTTAACAAATTTACGTTTTTTGGAAATCTATAAATTTTAATTTATTTCGAGTTATTCAAAATAATTGCTCAAAATAATACAACAAAATTAAGAATAAATTAAAAACATATAATTCAAAAAAATTAAATTCTACCATAACTTACTTGTGCGGGCGCCATCGTAACAAATTTGGCTTATTATTTACTTGTCCTTATAATACTAGTCCTGCCAGTACTTTTTTTTAAAGAATGTCCCAAGTAATTATAACATTATCGAAGTAAAAAATAGACAACACAAGTGTTTGCTTTGAGTACAACGTATATAAAGGTAGTATAAATAGTATAACTGGGGTCAATCAGTAATGTTCTTATATGTTAACTACTATCATATGTGCTTTGAAATAAGCTTGTTGCTCTAATGCTATATACACTGCAACCTTCTGCGCAATAAAACTAGTATGATAATATAATGCTTTTTTATTATATAATGAAAAAAACCAATTGAACGGGCTCATCATTGAAAAAAAATATCTCTAAACTAAATAATTCAATCAATTCTAGAATAAAAAAAACTTCCGAATTTAACAAAAACTAATTACACATCCAAAGAACTATGTCTGAAAACAACAAAAATATTTCAGTACTTGTATCGTAATATAACGCATACATATATTGCTTACTATACATCTATATACATATATATCTATATATATATGTATATATATACATATGTATTTAAATACATATATATCTATATACATATCTATCTATATACATATCTATCTATATACATATATATCGAAATATATATGTATATATATATATATATTTTAAAAATAGATTTATTTGACATTTTTAAATAATTTTTATTATCGAGCTTTTGAATACAAATAATTCAGTTAACTAATTAAAATTAATATTATATGCGTAGTATCTAACACAGAAATTATTTCGTACTTTTTTATCTTTCGGTAAAGGAGCTTTTTGAACTAAGTTATCACGAAAAGATGATTGTGCTACAGCTCCACTTCTCCACTTTGAGTATGATAATGGTACTTTCCTATCAGTAGGGTTTATAGTAGGCCTTATTGAGTGCAGCTTTCTAGCATTATTGTAGCCTTTATATATATTACTTACTTTAAATCAACCTTCTTATCCAAAAACTGTTTAATTGGTATAGCTAAATCTTCGTATATCATATATGCATTGTGAGGACTGTCTAGAGGAAACCAGGCGTCCTAAGCAATTTTCTTCAAAATGAAATATAAACTATGGATATATTATATATAGTCGTCAGTATAATAAATTTATAATCTTATAGACCACAAATGCTTACTTTAACAAATTTATCAGCGTTGTAATTGTTGTATAACTGTTTTCCATGATATACCGGTATAATTATATCATTTTCTCCATGGATTATCAAAATTGGCGTATTTGGTTCCAATACTTTCAAACATTTCTCAATATCCCAGCAATTATCAATAAGCCAGGTAGCAAATGGGGCATAATCTTAAGTAATATGCTTGAATAAACCAGATATATATTCACCTGATACTATTTTGTGAATAGAAATGTATGGACAATGTAAAATTAATCCTCCTATTTGTATAAATTTTTGCTTCAAGCGGGCAGCCAAATAAGCTGCAGGACCTGATATACATAATAATGTCCATCACACACATATAATTCAGAATGCAGAATATTAATAAGTACACATATATACATAAACGTGCGTGTACCGGTTCCTATGGAACGCCCGAACATTAATATTGATTTAGGGGTTATAGAAATAGATACAAGCCAAGAATAAGCCGCCATTCCCCAGGAATCAATTACCTTACTATCTGCCGGAATATCGCCACAAACACCATATCTGTATGAGGCGCATGTATTATTAAATAATTCTTCAATAATACTTACGTATATCTAATTATCATACCCTGGATACTCTATAGCTAATATATTGCAATTGACGTAATCTTGTATGCACCACATTTCATCTAATACATCTCCCAGATCTACACTATTTCCTATAATATGGTGTATATCCTATTTTATTATACCGTGGAAATATATAAGTGTTATTGGATACGATTTATACAACCATAAACACGGAAACCGTGTACCTATGGTCAAAAACTTTATTTATGACTAATTTAACACCATTCGGATCTGAAATCCAAACTAAATTTTCACATATTCCAGGCTTGTCTACTGTATACTATATTTAATGTTTTTTATTTTATGCTCACACTAGTATTTTGTGCAGGAAACAATACCCGATTCCCCATGGTTTTGATTTATTGTTTAATTTACAAACAAAGAATATTTAAAAGGTGCATAAAAAAGAAAAAAAATTAAAATTTCAGTTTTGTGCGTCTCCAATGGCGTCTTTTAGCATTATATCTATTTTATTGTATACTTCAAAAAAACGCCAACTTACTGTGTTTTATTTTTATAACGCAATCGAATCCAGTTGGGCATGGTTCGATTTTGCTTGAGTTTTTTTCCTAAGCGTTTTTTTAACTGAAGACCTTTTATAGCACCCTGCAGCAAGACATTTATAATTAAATTTCATCAAATATACTCATTTTTTATATAACTAACAATCTTAGCGATATTTTGTATTGTAGTGCAGTTGAATGCATAATTAAACTTAAAACCATATAAACTATAGTTTTAAATATATAAGACTAATCAAAACATACATTTGTATTTTAACACATTTAAAATTTATTACCATCTATATTTTTTTTACAGTTCTTGGCTTTGTGTAGACCGTATAAACTGCTGCCTGAACTTCTGTCCCGAGAGTCATAAACCTAATGTAAATGTTCAATTAAATTAAAAGTATGTTTGATAATTATTTTCATACAGCATTTTTTTAATTTTTTTAATAAAAATTAAGTAAATATTAATTTTTTCACACTTTATGTTTGTTACAGCTAACACTTCATAATTAAAATTAAAAAAAAATAATTTTATACATAAATTTTATAAATAAAAGTGATCTTGTTGTTTACAGATGTAGTGCATACTATTGATAAATGATATAATACTACAATTTTAATATCGTTAAATAAAATAATTTAATTTTTGGTTTTGCTTAAATTTATTCATTGAGTAACGATATAAATACATTTGCCTTATAACAGCTAGAGAAAATGAAGGAAATCAAAAGAACAGATATCAATGAAGAAGACATGTTCAATATATCACCAGAGACTTTCAAAAATAAACCTACAGCTATCGTTATTATTGGGTATATTTTATTTTTATTTAATATTCTCTATTCAGTATGGCAGGTAGCGGGAAAACTACACTAGCTAAAGCTTTATGGAACCATTTAACTACTTCACAAATCTCTATCACTGGTGTTACGGAAGAAGTTGAAGAAGAAGAAGAAGAAGAAGAAAATGTTCCTGATTCTGTATGTTCTGAAGCAACTCAATCTAACAAGCCGTCTAAAGAATTTTTTGAGCAATTCGGTTTTGAAGAATCACTCAAAAACAGAACCGGTTCATTAAAGAACTCTGAACCACTCAAAAATCAATCATCAAACAAACAATCTCTGAATAAGTCGACTATAGAATCTAAGCAAATAAAAAAAGAAGACAAAAAGAAAACGTTTACATCTGTTGTTAGAAAACCATATCGCACATATAACATAAACTTAGACCCAGCAGTAAAGCACGTACCCTTCCCAGCAAATATAGGTGCGTAAAAATGGTGTAATATTTTATTTTAAATATTTATCTGTGTATGTGTGTTTAATAAAAAAAAAAAATTGTTTTTTGATAAATTTTAATATATAAATGATATCAAGATATTCGGGATTCAATTAATATCAAGGATGTCATGAAGCAGTAATAAATTCTACATGCAAAATTACTTCGCAGCTACAATTTAGGCCCCAATGGCGCTATAATGACAGCTTTAAATTTATTTGCTACAAAAATAGACCAGCTGCACACATTGTTAGAGAAACGAGCAGATGCAATTGATTATATCATGCTAGACACTCCAGGTCAAATTGAAGTTTTTAATTGGTCCGCTAGTGGATCCATTATTCTAGGTACTTATCTATAAAATCATTACTCTCAAACTAATATATATATATATATATATATATATATATATAGATATCAATACTGATATATAATATATCTATATATATTACAATGATAATATTATAATAGTTTCTATCATATATATATATATATATATATATATATAATAGTTTTTAATATATGAATATATATAACTTATAATATTATTATTTTAATATATATAAATATATGTTAGTTTTTAATATAAAATATATGTATCTATATATATTATAATGATGATATTATAATAGTTCCTAACATACATATATATAACATATATATATAGATATTAAAAATGAAATCATTTATGTATTTACATTTTGAATATAATAAATGATTTACACATAAAATATACTAAAGTTTGGGGTTTTTCTATTTAGATAGTCTGGCAATAAGTTACCCAACTATTTTATTATATATCGTCGATACCGTCCGATGTCAGAATCCCATAACATTTATGTCGAACATGCTTTATGCATGCGGAGTGCTTTATAAAGCAAAACTTCCGTTTTTAATGGTTTTCAATAAAATAGGTAAAATAACTTATTATTCGATACCAGTTTAGATGCGCATTCTCCTGAACAGTGTTTAACGTGGTTAAAAGATTATGATGTGTATGCGGAAGATGTTCTCAAAAATGATTCCTACATGGCTTCGTAAGTATAATTTGTTCAAAACTTTTTTGATATATGTTAGTACATATATATGTCAACTTAATAATTCAATATATTTCTATTATTAATTATACATTGCTATATATACACATGTTACTAAATATACATGTTGCTATATATTTATGTTGCTATATATTTATGTTGCTATATATTTATGTTGCTATATATTTATGTTGCTATATATATATATATATATATATATATATATATTGTTATATATATATGTTGCCATGTATACATTTGCTATATATATATGTTGCTATATATTCTAATACATATTTTGTAATGTATATATACATAAATTTATACACATATGTTGCTATATATATTATAAATATATTGATACTTATATTATTATATTTATATATATGTATATATATATGTATATATTATCATTTATATGAATAAATAAATAATTAAGTATACAATAAAGATTTTGGTTTATACTTGTTTTGATATGAAGGCTAAGCCGATCGTGTGCATTAGTTATCAATGAATTTTACTCAAATATCAAAGTAAGTTTGATGGAACAAAGCACGGAAATAGACTGTGGGAGTATCGGCTGCAAGTGGATTAGGTTTTGACGAATTAGAGTATAATTTAAAATTATTGAAGGATGAGTTTATTGAGTAAAATATTTCAACATATTATCTTTACATAGACTTTATGTTCCATGGTTACAAACGCAAAGGGATTATTTCAAAAAGGTAAAAGACAAAAAAAAAATTTAGAGACTTCATTTAAAAAGAGATTTTTTATTTTTAGAAACGAACAACTTCGGCCCAAGAGACAGAGCAAAGGTTTACCAAGGACTTATTGGACAATTAAAATACGACAGTTGTTAAATACGTCTGCTGAACCCATTGCGTTACATTCATAATCATTTCCTCTGGAACTATTTCCAACTCTTCTCCGCTAGGAGTCTTGACCTAATTGGAGATTATTTAGCGCATACATGTAGTACACGAATTTTTTGCATTTACTACATTTTATTTATGATTATTACTATGTTTATATGGAATATTGACGTATTCCATGCTGTATTATTAAAATAATTTGCACAGATTACACACACATGGTATATCATGCTACTACATATTCGATTATTAAAGGTTTTTTCACTTGATTCACATACACATATATATAGCAGTATAATCATATATAAGTTGTATATGTACGCATATGTATACCAGTATGACCATATGTAAGCTTAAATGTACCCATATCAACATACATACGCATATTTAAACTAATGTGACAATATATAAGCATATTTGAGCCAGTATAGCCTTAAATATAGACTATGTGACCATATGGACATATATGTACCCATATTGACACATATACGTATATATATACCAGCATTACCATATATAGACATCTGTATACCTATATCGACATATATACGCATATATGTACCAGTAAAGCTATATATAAGCAAATGTGTTACCATATAGACATATATACGCATATATGTACAACTATGACCATATTCAAGCATATATGTACCAGCATAAAAATATATAAGCGAATGTGTATTTATAGGGACATATATACGCGTAGCTATATACATACATATGTATATAGTCTGGCTTAAATGCAAATGTATTTATATATTTAGGAATTAGCGTTTACCGTGACTGTTTTTGAAGTTTCATAGTTTGCACATGAAACAATTGTCCAATCGAAAAGTTCCGTTGGAAGGAAATGACGATTGTTTTGTTTACGTTCAAGACGATTGAGTTGTTCAGCAATATTCATGCCAATGCTAGGGACGTCTACTAATAGTGTTTTACCGGTACCTGAGCGTAACAATTGGTAAGTTATTTTTGTTTGAGTGTTGTTTGCTGCTTTAGGACACGTAAATCCCGAAGACAAATACACAATGCGATCAATTATACTTTTGGGTGTATCCTGTTTTTTGTAGTTCCTATTTAATAACTCCCAACCAAAATCAGGAATTTTCAGTTTTATGTAAATCTACAATTCTTTATTATAAATTTACATTATTGATTAATTTTATTTAATATGCTAAATAATTTATGTATATATATATATATACATACTTAAGATACATTCATAAATTTATATATACTATATTTTATATAATGTAATTACGCTTCAAAATAGTTTCCGATATTAAAAACATACATATATATAAGATACATAAATATACATATATATAAAAATATATACATATAAATATATACATATAAATATATACACATAAATATATCCATATAAATATATACATATAAATATATACACATAAATATATGTATTTACAAATTTATACATATATATCTATATATATACGCATATACCTACAAATAAGAACATATATATACGCACATGCATAGATATACATATATAAATATAAACATATATATACGCATATACCTATATAAATAAATACATGTATATATATATACACATATAAATATATATTTACGCATATACATATATATTTATGCTTATACCTGTCTATAAAAGTATATATATATAATTATATATATATGCATACACATATACATATAAGTATGCATATATTTATATATAAGAACATATATGTATATAATGATATACATATATGTTCGCGTATACATATATATACGCGAATACATATATATAAACAAATAATGAATGACGAAACTAAAAATAACAAAGTTTTAAGTAAATTCTTGCAGCTTTGAATTATAAAATGCATAATATATAAAATAAATTAATATATACTTTCAACTTAATATAAAACAATTTGATATTTGAGCATAAGTAACTACAGTATTGTTTATAACTTATTATATATCCACATGTTTATACATTTCAAGTATCTATTACTTTTCGTCGTTTAAAGCGTTCAAAATTAGCAGCTGCATCTTCAGAATTTTCATCAGTTTGAACTCCAAATGATTCCGCTAAATTCTCGGCTCTAATTGATATATTGATTGCGAGCACAAACAGGGGAACGTGGCAAAAACGACCCGATCTATCGTTAAAAAAAGAAACAGTCCATTTCTGGTAATCTGCTATATCAAATTTTATTTAGCCAAAATTTTATTACCATCTTCAGTTGTGCCAGGTAATTCAATTTCTTCAGAATTGCTAGCTAAAGACATAAACTTATACGAACGAGAGGGATTTGTAGGTTTAGGTAGTTGTCTCCACCCCAAATCTGATAATTGATACCAATAATTTCAAATATAAAGGGAACTTTTCAGTATTGGTTACATTCATCATTGGAATACAACACAATCAGTACTATATCATTCAGCACTATATAGAAATATTCAAAAATACTATATATTATAATTATATACAATATATATGTGTATATATATATGTAAATGTATGTAGATACATATAGATATATATAGATAATTATAGATATATATAAACATGTATAGATATATATTAATAAATATAAATATATATAGATATATATAGATATAGATATATATAGATATAGATATATATAGATATAGATATATATATAAATATATATAGATATATATAAGTATATATAGATATATATAGATATATATAAACGTATATAGATATATATATAAGTAATATGTATTACAACTAAAGTACATTTAGTATTATTTAGGTAATAATCTTCGTCTATATACGATACATAACATATAAAACTTTTTTCTCTGCAGCTGCTTTATTTACACATATCATATAAATGTATTCATTGTAGCAACGGTAAAGTCTATATATGCTATGAAAGTGGCATACCCGGGTCAGGTGTAACTACACCTAAAGGATTGGTCTTTGCTAATAGAATGTTTAATATGGATAATATTTGTACTTAAATAAGGCTTTGTTTGGCCGCAGCCCATTATCACCAAATCATTGACGTAGAACCAATATTTGTGAAATTAGAAGAAATTCACCTGCTCCATTCACTAATTAAAACGTTATTGTAGATTAGAGCATTATGATTTATACTACATATAATCTAAATTAATACTTAATAATAGTTTTAACTAATTTAATTCATTGAACATACCTACAATGTTATATTTTTGCGTTTATATATATCCTTTTACAAAATGTTAAAAACAGATTATTTATTGATAAAAATAAAAATTAAAATACCTTAAAAATACTGCAAATGCTATGGATGTACAATTTTTTATTTATCTTCCATCTCTAAAAAAATTAAAGCATGCTGGAACTTTAAGTTATTTAAGCTTTAATTAATTCAATTTGAATATGTAAAAAAATTATACTAATTATTGTAAAGTAATAATATAACTCGATTTTAATACATGAAAAAATGCAGAAATATGCAATAATTTGCCAAGATAATTACAAAAATACACTAAAAGTCTAATTCATTCTCAAAATTTAGTATTTTAGGATATTCCATTACAATAGGTTTTGCTGATGGTGTTGGAGGGTCTTGATCATCATTCATGCATAACACTCGTTCTGTAAAATTTATATCAAAATGTTGCTTTGGTATTTCATTATTAAAAATGGCCTTTTTTCCATTGATTATAGAACTAAAGGATTGTTTACTCATGGAATTATCAACTGAAAGCGTAGATAGTTGTTTCTCTTGGTTATTTTCAGAGCAATTTTTAGACTGAAAAGTTTTAGTAATATCAGGAATAGACAATTGTGCACATAATTCTTCACGTTTCTGAGCCGTATTAAACAATGGTTTATTGATTACAGAAGATTTTATGCTTATTTCAACAGTCTTTCTAACTATTAATGACGGACAATTGAGTTCATGATGGTGCAGTAAGTAATTCTTTATATATAGTACTAAGCTATGGACTTTCAATATTTTGGCAGTATATAATAATTCTTGAATAAAATAAATATCATTTTTTATATTTAATCTCCCTGTTACTATATATTCCATAACTTTTTTAGCAATCTTTTTATTTATTATTATAGGTTTATCTTCTTTAAATATCTGTACTAAGCCATCTGTATAATTTTCTAAGCAATATAAATAAAACATATAATGTTCTTTTACTTTTTTTGTGGGAACATTATGTAGTTTCAAAGAACCTATATATATATTTACATATTCACGCCCATCCATATATATATCAGTATAATGTTCCTATATAACGTAAAATATAATTATCATTGATACGACACAGCTATATGGTGTTTTATATAATGAGCAGCTAACATAGGTCCTATCAGATCAGCTGTACCCAATATAAAAAAAAGAAGTATATCTCTTTGGGCTAAAGCCGCCATGACAGTGTATGTGATATTCAACATTGGTCCCCCTTTAGTAAAGTATGCTCCAAAAGTAGTTATAGATGCGTAATAAAAACTTGCTATTTCATTTAACCCCGAAACATGTAATATCGCCTCTCTTTTTTTCGATTCTGAACTGCTCTTTTTTATTTCCGCTTCTTCAATTTCTTTTTTCTTTTTTATTATTTCTACAGAATCTTCTAATGACCTCCTATATAATAAATGCAAGGTTGTATTTATATGAAGCATAAAGTTGAAGATCAGCTCCACAAAAAAACAAAACAATAAACCCCGGTTGCTGTTCCATGTTGAAAAAGTGCAAGGGCAAACAGCCTCTGTTATGCTATACACTATGACACCCGACAACATACAGCTAAGCGTGATTTGAATCATTCGGCCTAATGTTATATTGTAACAAATACTTGACAATTACAACTATGCAAATTATAATAGACGTTTATATTTCAAGTTTGAAGACTAGAAATGTTAATATATATATATATATATATATATATATATTACTACAATTAATAATATACATGCTAATATATAAGTTAAAAAATATGTTAATATATATATTAATATGTTAGTAATGTATATATATATATATATATGTTAATGTATATTTTAATGTATATATGAACATTTGCTTAGAGATGTGGCAAACAAATTATTTCTATATTATTTTTTTTTTTTTTTTTTTATAAATATACAAACGTATATTTTTAATTCGATCATTACCAAGTGGAATAGTTTTATGTTTTATGAAGTTAATTATAACGCAAGCTGGATCTGTGCAATTACCCACAGCCAAAAAACGTCGCCATATATAGTCTGCAATGAAAGAAACAATAAATTTATTGAGCGAATTGTCCCATGAAGATGAAGGTAATAAGGGTGTTTTCAGAACACTAGTAATAAGTGTCGAGCAATATAAAAAATACAACCAATATACAGTCGACTCCAAAAAAGACGTAAAAGATCGGCAGGTTTGAGTCATCTTATTTGATTTTGAATTTCATATAATTGCTTTAAAATTAATTATGTGTGACTTTAAAGTAATATAATTATTAATTATACTTATCTCGTTTCGCATACCTTTTTTTTTTTTTTGAAAAAACTTATATTATGCAATTGAATCTTTAAAAAAAAAAAAAAAAGAGAAACCTTATACACAAGCTGCAGTGTGTTATTTTGGAAACGCTTATTGAACTATATCTGCAACGACAAATTAAATTGCATTAATTAGAATATAATCAAACAACTTTTTTTTTTTTTAATAAAACTACGTGTGCTTTTTTTTTTTTCGAAATGCATAAAAATTATAAAAATGTCCTCTGATCAGATTAATAACATAAGTCAAAATTCTCGCATAAATGTGCCCTCCGCGCTGAGGAGAAAGCGTAATAAAACTCCTTTCAGTCATAAAATGTTTAAGTTCATTCCTGTCGTACTTGTATTTGTAGTCGTAGCATTTATTTATTTCAGTTACTTATATGTAAGAGAAAAAAAAAGTTCTTACATGGTACAGTTACACTTACTTCCGTTACTTCAATTAAACGTAGAGGAAAAAAATCAAACAAACTTTATTGTGGGTTTAGCAACAACTATAGCTTTTCATTTTTATTTAATCTTATTTTTAATATGCTATATATTAAATCTTATAATATCTCCTGGTAAGTAAGCCATACTGTTGGTAATATAAATATACATAAGCTTATTTAATATTATATATACGTGAACTGATTATTCAACTGCTAGATACTTTATTTATTTTTGTAAGATATATTACAGAGTATACGTGTATTGTTTATAGCGTATTAATTGACAAAATAACTTAATAAAATGTATATATAAAATTAATACTGCACTTGAGCATATTATAACCCACTATTCGATGTAGTCATATCTAAGAAGCTCTCAATTAGTTATGTTGAATTGCCAGTAGAGATAAGACCTTATACAACAGCATTTTAATATATTCGAAATTATGCAATTACGTGTTATTGATTAGAGAAAATAAAAATTATGGTTTTTTAGGTTATGTAGCCACAAATGAAAATTGGATGGATAACATTGAAGACTATTCAAATAAAGTAAAAACTCTAGATTTACCAATAGATGTATTTTAAAACTTTAATTATATAATTTTCAAGTTTTTATAATGTGCCATATATTCTTTGTACTCCCGCTAATATTTAAAATATCAGGAAACAAAAAAAGAAGGTTCTCGACGTTTTTGTAAATGGTGTCAAAATTATAAGCCGGATCGTACACATCACTGCCGTCAATGTCGTCGTTGTGTTTTAAAAATGGATCATCATTGTTCATGGACGAACAATTGTGTCGGGTTAGAATATATATTATTCTAAATAGTGTTTTATTAGGCATGGAAATCATAAAACGTTTGTATTATGTTTAATATATGGAATAATGTGCCTATTTATAATAGCAACTACACAGATCCAAACTTTAGTAACATTAGGATCTAATGAATCGGTATAACTGCATTATTTATGATTAATATTCAGGTCCCTTTTCTAGAGTTATATATTTTAATGGTTACAGAAACATTGTCTGTGATACTTGGAGCAATTACATTTTGTTTTTTAATATTTCATCTAATTCTGATTTCAAAAAATATGACCACAATCGAATATTGTGAAAAAAAAACCACTGGCTCATTCCACAAAAACATTTATAATCGAGGCTGGTTCAAGAATTATTTGGATGTATTTGGTTCCAATCCTCTTCTTTGGTGTATACCAATAGGTAAATTATTTAAATTATATAATCAATAAATTTCATTAATTTTAAGCGGTATATATCTTACGTCCAAACTTATTAAATATATAACATAGGTGCTTTATATTTAATGTCTTGAATATAATTATATATATATATATATATATATATATATATATATATAATTATCTACTTCATTAGTAAAAAGAATGATTAAAATAATTTTATCTATATAAACCATATTATTTTAATTATATATTGTACAAATACTAGACATAATAGGGTATATATCACATATAATCTATTAATAATATTATATAATTCTATGTATATACATCTATATATATAATTAAATATATATATATATATATATATATATATATATATATATATATATATTAATAAACATGAATATATTAGGTATATATATTCATATATGTAAAAGAGTTACTGTGAACATTTATTTACTAAAATATATGTAAATCTTACTATTAATGTATTTTTCGTGTATTTATTGATTTAAATATTTTCTATATTTATTTTCCATAGATTTAACTAAGATATTTTGTTCATTAGAAAATTCCAAATGTGACGGAAAGCATTTTCCGGTTGAATCAGACTTAATCAGATTATTAGACAACACTAAACTTACAGAACAATGAACCTCATTTTGATTCCGTTGAATACAATCACTCATGAAGGGAAATTTTTGCTGAATAATACACAAAAAGATCATTTAACCAATATACTCAAAGTTCAAGTATAGATTTTTTTTTTCTACATTATTTTATAGTTTATTAGATTTATTTTATATTGGTAATTATTGTGATTAATTACAACTAAAGACTTTGCTTATAATATGCTCATTTTTAAAGCTTATATATAGATGAAGTTTACTATCAATCTTAATAGTATTTGATATATAATTTACACAAAATATTGCCGTTAATTATTATATGTAATTCAAACACGCACAAATATTTTTTTTCTTAATTTTATTGAGTATGTGTATTTCTTCATAAGGATATACAACCGAAATTCTAGGTGAATAGTATAATAGTAATATTTTGACTTAAGAAATGGATAGTATATAATATAATGTATACGATTATGCACGATAATTAAAATTATAATAATTTATTTTACAAATTTAAAAGTCGGTAGTTAATTAATTCAATAATTAAACTATATATATGTTTTTGTCACATCTAATTAAATATATACATATATATATATATATATATGTATAATACATTTACGTATTCATAACTAAATTTTACGAATAAAAACTAACAAGCTAAATTTGTATAAGTAATTGTGAATATAATTAATTTCATAGGTAGGATCAATAGTGCGGGTTGGTATAGAAAACTTTTACGTAGGAACGGCTAAAGTTTTAAGTATATCAAAAGAATTTATAGAATGTCAATTATTGCATTCAAACACATGTCAAGAAAAACTTGTCAAAGATATTTCCAAAGACACTAGAAATATAGACTGCATATTTTCTTTGTCGCGACCCAAAGTTTTCAGCAGGTTATTGCAGGTATTTGCACTCCAGCGTTAAATTTGAACTTGGTTAATAAAACGTTATATTTTTGTATTATACTAATATTTTATGCATATGTATATATATATATATATATAAATATATATGTATATATGTATAAATATATATGTATATGTTTAAATATATATGTATATATGTATAAATATATATGTATATATGTATATATGTATAAATATATATGTATATATGTATATATGTATAAATATATATGTATCTAAATTAAATTAACAATTTACAATATTCAGTCTATTACGTATATGATGTTATTGTACGGCTATTACCTATACTCATTACACTTATCCAATGGAATATATATATATATATATATATATTTATTATAACATTACATTATATTTTATATATATATATATATATATATATATATATATTACAATAAGTTTCGTAATCGTAAAAATTGTTCTAAATTTACGTGCACAAATAAATACTTAGGACATTATGTTAATATAATGAATGACATTTTTTTGTTGTTAAGATGGCTCCTACTTTGGGAATTAGACGGTTGTACTTTGTAGCAACCGAAAGAACTGAACTAGGTTATTTAAAGTCCACAAAAATTCAAACAGAGGTCATTATCAAAAATTTAAGACTTGGTATGTCAAATATACATATATATATATATATATACATATATATATATATGTATTTTATTTTTTTATTTATGTATATATGACTTACTAAATATTTACTTATATACATATATTTACTTATATACATATATTTACTTATATATATATATATTTACTTATATATATATATATATTTACTTATATATATATATATATATATATATTTACTTATATATATATATATATATATATATATGTATTTTATTTTTTTATTTATGTATATATGACTTACTAAATATTTACTTATATACATATATTTACTTATATATATATATATATATATATGTATATTTATGTAGCCTATTTTAACATATATGTGCATATGCTTTAACACAAATTTACTGATATAAATTTAGTCCGTATCTACACACATTAAGATTTAGAGTAGCAATGTTACAACAGGAATTGAGCAAGCTTGTTTTGACGCAATCTACCCGGAAGTATATATATATGCTTCGTGGAATCAATTTTTTTTAAACATTTCAAAACATGACTATTCAAAGTTCAATAAAATTTTATTCCACAATGATGAAGAAGCTGTTACACTTCCTCTAGCTCATTTTCCTTATAGTAAGCACTATTTATTGTAGCTTATAAGATGCACATACAAATTATATAATACTAAATATTGTTATATGTGTATACTATATTTATAATAAGTTGTAAATTCTTTTGATATATACTTGTATATCTATACATATAAATATATATATATATGTATATATAAATATCTATATATATATATAGATGTTAGTATATATAATAAAAATTTAACTATATTTATCTATATATGTATATATAGGCGTGCAACAATCATTTAAGTTCAATTAAATTACTTGTATTATAAGAAATAGTATATATATATATATATTATATATATATATATATATATATCACATATATTGAGGTAAATTTGTGTATGTAATTTGTATGTACACCCGAAATTGTATTAATTATTAGATAAATTTTTGCTGGCGTTCGGACGAGAAAGAGGGTATTTTGATGATGAAGTTGTTGCTTTAAAAGAAAAACTAGGATTTACTACAATATCCTTAGGAAAAAGAATCCTGAAAATAGAAACTGCATTTTCAGCAGGAATTGCACAGGTAAATTTATATATATATATATATATAGTATTAGAATACCACTTAATAA
Source organism: Ophryocystis elektroscirrha (assembly GCA_030141585.1). Lineage (NCBI taxonomy): Eukaryota > Apicomplexa > Conoidasida > Neogregarinorida > Ophryocystidae > Ophryocystis > Ophryocystis elektroscirrha. The sequence continues at coordinate 17,531 of JAQIFP010000063.1, forward strand.
TTTGTGGTGTTTTTAGATAAAAAGTGTATATAAAAAAATAAAAAACCACACTGTATGTATTTTCAGGTTGCCATGATCGACAAGAGTACAAAGAGCCCTTGGAGTGCAAGCTGCTTTTGCGATAAAGATTTTAATAAAATAGATTTGTGTATAAAATTGCCAATAAAAAACGTGGAAAAATCCACATTCTGTTAAAATAATATTTAATTTTAATATTATACAGTAATATGAAGATACATATAGGGTTGATATTTTGCTTGAATATTGTATTCCAGCTGCACTATATCATTTTATTTTCTATTATACAGCATATACCAATGGTTATATTTAGCTGTATCGTTATTCTGAGTGATTTACTGGCCGCTATACAGCAGCGCCACCGTATGTATTTATTTACTTGTGTATGCCATTTTGTATTATTAATATATTTTTCCACGGAACTCTTGACTGGGCGTCTATTTTCCGAATACCTGAGTACGGAAATTGAGTATATTTTATTTACCTATTTGGGAGTCTTAAATATATTTGCATTATTAGGAGCTAGTTCTGCTATAATTTTCCAAAAAAGAATCTCCCAATATGAACTTATTAAAGCAACCCCCAATAAGACTAATAATTTGGCGGAATGTGTTACAAATGAATACACGCTCGACTTAGAGTCGAACAACTGGAACTTCCCCAAACCTCTTGAAGACGCAAAAAACCACCACAAAATTGAATTCATTTATAAATTGTCAGACTACATAACCGATCACGCACAATCTGGATACACCAAATTATTACAAAAATTTGCTTTTATTAAAGAAAAATTCAACCATACCTTCAAAAATAAAGTACAAAAAAGTACCCTGTTAAATAGTAATTTTTCAAACTTAGAAAAACCTCAAAGCAGAGAGGTCAGCTTACCTACAAATACAAACATGGTACAGCACGAAATCAACTTAATTTATTTCCATCATAAAATTGAGGAGACTCCTTCTCAAAATGAACCAGCGGCGGGAGCTTTAGAAAAAAAGATTCTTTCTTCTAATGTCGAGCCATGCATTGAAGATAACAAAAAAGAAGCCGTAATCGAGAACCAATTAGACTCTTATCCTAAATTATTATCTAATGATACATACACTAACAACCTACCCGCTATTCCCAACTGCGTAGGACCTGATGTTGATGTAGGGGAGTTTTTTCAGTAAGAAAAAAAAAAAAAAAAAGTTTGCTTAGGTTTGAATTTGCTACAGTTAAACCAGTAGTAATGGATAGTCAGTCAGTAACCACGACTAAAGGCGGAACAACTCTTACCAGTTAAATTTACAGAAACTATTTTTCGGCTTTTATAAAGTTTTAAATTAAATGATTTTCTTGCAGCTGTAGGATTGTAAAGCTTCGTTTTCTACAAAGGAGGACGCGGACAGTCTTTTTTTTTTTTTATCCATGAGTGATAAAACTACAGTATCTGCGTACTAATCAATACTTGGCTTTGGTTACACTTATATGTAAACATACCAAGATTGCGGAAAAAAAAAAGACATATTCTACAAAAAAAAAAAAACATATTCTACAAAAAAAAAAAGAATTTAGACATTAAAGAAATTTATTATATGTCGTATTTTTATATAAATATTAATATGCATATTTAACTTTATTTTTAATCTATGATATATACTGAGTGAAGGATTAACTATATTTTTTAGTATATTTGCATATTTCAAATTACTTAGCTGACAAGCAGACAACAATATTCATAAAAATTCGAAATAATAGAAATTGAAAATAAACCTATATAACAGTCTAATTATACGTAAAATAAGACAAAATATTTAATTATAAACAAGTTTGAATAAATATATAATTATCTGTCGAGACAGTACAAACTTGTCCCACAGCGCTTCTTTTTTCAATAACAGGTGCATTTGGTAATAGAAAATGTTTAAAAAGGTAATTTAAAGTAATTAAATGTAATCTGTTGACAGGAAATTGTTGTGGATTGTCATGGACACATGCTGGGTCGTTTAGCCGCCGTAGTAGCTAAAGAGTTGCTAAATGGTCAAAAAATTGCCTTAGTTAGATGCGAAAAAACAAACATATCTGGCTCTTTGTTTCGCAATAAACGTAAGCAGTAAATACTTTAAATAAATTATAAAATTTTTAATTATCATCTGTATTAATTATATATATATATATATATTAATAATATGTATATAATTATATATATAGTTATTTATATATATGTATATATATTTATTATATATATATATATAGTTATTTATATATATGTATATATATTTATTATATATATATATAGTTATTTATATATATGTATATATATTTATTATATATAGATATAGTTATTTATATATATGTATATATATTTATTATATATATATATAGTTATTTATATATATGTATATATATTTATTATATATATATATAGTTATTTATATATATGTATATATATTTATTATATATATATACATGTATATATCGTATTATTTATAAAAATCATTGTATACTTATATGTGCACTATAAGACATATAAAAGTTAAAGTATCAATAAAGGGGCGCTCAACCTTTAAAACAATATGTTAACAAAATAACTTAGATTTATTATATTAAAAAATACATATACAAATAATTTATACGACTAAGAGTTTTAAGTAAACACGGAGAACATGTTGTATTGAGCTCTATTATATTTACTGCATAATAATTTATTATTTTAAAGTATTTCGTCCAATGATTACAAAAAAAAAAAAAAAAAGAAACAGTATATATTTTTATTATTGTTTTTTGTTATATATTAGCATTGTTATAAGAAATTATTATTTATTTATAATTATAATAAATGAAATGATATATATATTAATTGTTCAGTGAAGTTTGAAGCTTTCTTACGTAAAAAATCAAATACGAACCCTAGCAAAGGATCCCATATACATTACCGTGCTCCATCAAAAATTGTTTGGAGAGTGGTCAGAGGAATGTTGCCTCACAAACTTAAAAGAGGAAAAATAGCTTTAAGCCATTTAAAGGTCTATGAAGAAATTCCACGTGAATATGAGCAGGTTAAAAGACAAGTTATCCCTTCTGCTCTCAAAATATTTTGCTTAAAGCCTCATCGCAAATATTGCGTGTTATCTGAACTATCCCGACGTGTCGGATGGAAGCACAACGATTTGATTAAACGCTTAGGCGAAAATAGGAAAGAAAGAGCTGCGGAATATTTCGCTAAAAAGAGAGCCCAATTAGAAGCTACTGAAAAAGCCAAAAAAGAAGCTTTCAATTTATTGAAACCAGAAGAACAGCAAATTTTACAATTAGCTGGAAAAGCTTAAAGCCTATAATCATAAAAAAAAAAAAAAGAAAAAAACCACTATTGTTCAAATAATTCTATTTCACTGTGTATTTTTCCTAAAAAAACTACCTAAATTGTCTAATTAAGCACAATCTCCAGTTCTTACTGGGTAAACTTCAATATTTTTCACTGTATTTGACGAAATCAGCATTTTGTAGCTACACTGCATTCAATTTTTCACATTATAGGAATATTACTCGTGCTGTAGTCATACTTTTATCTACAAGCTTTAAATCTAGACCCAGACGTATATTGGATCCAACATTGATGGGGTCTTTCAAGTTATAAGGAAATCTCACTGTTTCGTACTCCTCTATGTCCTTAATGACCTTTAATCGACACATATATATACTGTCATGGTAGATACTTGTATTTATTATGATTAAATATCAAAATATATGTACTTTTATATTTTTAAAGGATATATAAATATATATTTATATATCCTTATATATTTATATATATATATATATATATATATATATATATATATATTAAAAATAAAATTATACTTATCAGTACATATATATATATATATATATATATATATATAATTATAATATTAAATTTATATATTTATTAAATATTAATATTCTACATACATATATAATCAAAGTTATATAATGTTAATTAGTATATATATATATATATATATATATATATTAATCATCTAACTTCAATAAATTATACATATATATATATATATATACATATATTAATAATATAACTTCAAATATATATATACATATATTGTATCTATATATAGTTATATCATTTAAATACAAATAAACAATATTATGATGCATAGATTTTTTTTTCTTAATAACATGTGATTATCACCCCTTCAATATCTTCGGCATTCAAAAAAACCTTGAAATTGGGAGTTGTAATCTACAATTTTGTAATTTGCTAAATAAGCTACATGATATGAATCTTCGAGTAATGACTTGGTAAAATCGAACTCAATTAGAACCGGAGTTGATTTGGAAGAATTTGATATGGCAATTTCCAGTTTATGTTTTATTTCTTGAGAGTTTATCGGGCAAAAACGATTTTCAATTCTATCAAAATCGTCCACAAGTTTCATTAGCTTTTTTGGTAAGAATTTTATAAGAATTGTTTCTGGAATAAAAACTCTAATCTATTTTAACCATATAAAAACAGCTTACAGCGCATTATAGTTTATTTTGGGGGGCTCTTCTGGGTTTTTAGATGAACAAGTTACGTAGGCGTTACACTGATTATAAGATTACTGATGATTATGCTTGAACACTATTTTTATATGTATACATTCTTATATATAATTAAATATAAAAAAACGTATATATATATATATTCATATATATACGTATATATATGATTATAAATAATAGTGTATATATATATATCTATAAGTATACAGGTTAATATAAATATATCTATATCTGCATATATACTAATATATAATAATATATACACGATTGTGTATTTATATACATATATATGTATATACATTCTTATATATAATTAATTATATAACAAAACACAATATATATATATATATATATATTTGCTTATAAATAATCATGTATATATATCTATTAGTATATAAATTAATATAAATAAATATATATATATGTATATACTTATATATAATAATATATAAATGCACGTATATTCATATACATATATATGTATATACATTTATATATATATATTTACATATATGCGTATATAATTATTTATAAATAATTATACATTAACCTATATGTATACAAATTAATTTCATATATATATGAATATTTTGATATTTAGTATATTTCTATGTATTTCGTAAGTGTACTAGAAAAGAATAAATAGCATTACAAATCTGCATCTTCGACTAATGAAGGGTAAAAGTTGTTTAGGAACAGGGTGAAAGTGTGTTCTAATACATTTATTGATATTTATATGAAACTTGCTTATCAAAAGGATTTTTCTGGAGTTTGAACTCATTGTTTTGACAATAGTCTGTGCATAAAGTCAACTATAGAGTTTGATTACTGTTCTGGATGTTAGTTTTCTCTATGTTTTTTTTTAGTAAAGATATTTGGTTTGCTGTGAATTTGTGGGATGGGTTTAATATATCATGTACAGATAAATTTTTTTTTAAAGCATTTTCAATAATTTCTGACTTTCTATGAATAGTCTTACGTATACAGTTGTATTACTTGAAACCCTGACTAATATCCACTTTATTTAACTCTAATATTAGGCTAGATTTTTTTTCTACTATTGGAGAAGGATTGCTAAACAATTTAGTTGGTACTTTATTTGGTGACTCTAAAAAAAAAAAAAGTTTTTTTTTTTTTTTTTACTTGTAGAATTTTCTTTGACATATTTACGTATAGTAGCTGCTGCAGATTGAAACTCCATGTTATATTCGTTATTATGTACACTATCGATTATTGACCCTTTAAAATATTGAGTATATTGTATTATATTTACGTATGAAGTCATCCAAAGTATTGCCATATATATATGGGCATTGTTTTGTAGTCCAAGTACAGTATTGGCATAATAGATAAAAAGTATTTTCATTATTAGAGTCAATAGAACGAATATGAGCATAAACCAAAACATTGCCACAACGAGGACAATCAAAACATTGATAACAGCTGCAAATTATAACTTATTTTAAATATGGGAAAATTTAGTTATACAGCTATGCAGTTAATAAAAACCATACAACATATACCAATAAATGTCTATAAATTAATTAATAAAATAAAACCACGTTAGTGTAATATAATTGCTTTATATACTGATGTATACATATAGCCAACCTTTTTATCTATAATTAAATAATGCAGTATTAATATGACGCATTAACATATATATATATTAATATATATGTACGTTTGTATGTGTTTATATATATATGTGTATATATATATATTAAAATTGATATGTATAGTTATGAGAATAAATTATAAATAACTAAGCGTGCTACACATGTAGATTAAAATTTACCAGTTTTTGCACGAAAGAGCGTCTGAGTTCTCAAAAGGAGTAAGACATTGGGAACAAAATAAACCATCAATTATATTATTAAGCTCTTCAGCACAAAATAAAAGAGAGCATCTAGTATATATACACAAAGGATATTAATATTACTTGGAACAGCAGTATAAGTTACTTAATGGGTACAGCTGATTTTTGAGCTTATATAAAATACCCACAGCATTCTGATAATTTAAATAATTGTTAGACATCTATTATATACACATATTAAAAAGAATTGAATTTTTTCTAAAAACACTGCTAACAGGCATCATTTTTTAGAAATAATGTATTTATGAATACAGTTGTAAGTTCTGTGTCTTATTTACCTTTTTTTTTTATGCGAAATGAAGTCTGACGCTCTTATTCTCGTAGAAGGATGCAATAGTCATAATTTTGATGTATTTGAAATACTTAACAATTATGCCTGTATACTTTCTCAAACAGAACAAGAAAAAGTAAAAAGGTCTGTACGCATTTATGTTCATACGAATTTTAACATAAGGGCTTCATTTCTAATTGTTCCATATATTTGTACTGAGAAACTGAAGATGGCATTATCATTATTATTATAATTTTAATGTATAGTTGAGAACTTTTTTCAACGCTAAGAATATATATATATACATACATAATCAATAATATATATAAATAAATATATATATATATATATAACACATACTAAGAAATTATTTTTGGGTTTCAGATGTGAAGAAGATAAAAGAACATGCTTGATCAGCTTTATGGTGCAACGTGTCTTACTGTCAGTATTGACACAAAAAAAACTACAAGACATAGAAATACGTCGTGAATTCAATAAAAAGCCTAAAATGCCTGGCTGTAAAATTGACTATAATGTCACTGTAGGCATATTTAACGTATTATACGACGCGACAGCACGATGATGACATTTTAGCCATTGGATTTACATTTACTGCAGACATAGGTGTAGATATTATGGCTTGTAAAGTTCCAAAACGTCAGTAAGATAATGAGCTTTATGAAAGAAACTCGGTAATATTAGCAAAAATACGCAAAGCATGGTTAAAGCTATAAAGTCCCAATTGCTAGAATCCGAAATAGATTGGATTTTGAGCGGAGAGACAGGTACAAATTGTTTTCTTTCATGACAATTTACTGATATTTAGAGTTCTTCAAAACTTGCCGGTTTTTTGCAGTATGGACAGCCAAAGAAGCGGTCTCAAAAATGCTGGGGAAAGGTTAGAATACTTAATAAGTTTTTTTTTTCTAATAAAGATAGGTGTTGCATATAATTTTCAAACTATCAGAGTTGAACCAAATGAATATAAAGATTACTCAATAATTGATATTGAGAACTCCAAAATTAACCATATTACAGTAATGGACACTATTCACAGTTGTAGATATAATATAAAATCACAATCCATTAATATACAGGACAATCGCTATATCGTATGTATTTGCCTATCTGAAAAAATATCGGAGATTCCTATAGTATTTGCACAAGTAAAAGATTTTTTAAAGGATCCTATCGTATATATATCCCAACTAATAAATAATATATCGCCCTAGTAAATATTGTTACGCATGTGTTTTAATAAGTATGTGTATATATATGTGGTATTTACGTTCCATACCAAGGAGCATATTTTTTGAACTCTTTAAATATTAAATACCGCGTTGTTTGTTTGTAGATTTCTGCGTAGAAAGTGTAGCATTCTTTATAAGTCTTTGTTTGAACTATAGAACTTATTGAAAGGAAATCGCATCCAAATCGACATAGAGCAGTCTCAAATAATACGATTTCTCGTGGATTCCAACTAGTTACTGTATTAAAATGAACAAAAGGTGAAGTAAGGTAATAGAAATGTTCTTGTAAAGAGGAAAGATCAGAGTTATTGCCTATTTCCTTTTTTTCTTCATTTCTTATAATTTGATTAATAACCGCTGGTATTTGTGTGGTTGTATTTGATTTTATAGACGGATTTATATATGCTATAGTTTCATCTATGGCACTTATATTTCCTAAAGCCGATATTGCTGCTAAATGTGCATCGATTACACGCTGTTCTGTGTTATACAGTAATTTACATTGATTACGTCTTTCACTTAATGTAAATGCCTCTGTATAAGAAGCCTTGGTATTTTGTGTAGCCCAAAAATACATTAGTTGAACAATTTGATCCAAAGATTTTATACCCAGTATCATACGTTCTGCTATATATACGTACGAATTCAATCTTTGTTTTCTCTCTACTAATAATTGAATACACGAATTCAATATATTTGTACTGGACTCTTTAAATATATGAGAACATGGCTTGGCTTCCTCTTTTGAAGTCTCAGTCGAATACGTTTTGACTCCATTACCCAATTTTACAATGTTCTTAATAACAGGCTGTTTCGTTGGTGGTTTTGCTATCTTATTTGCTTTAGATTTATTTGGAGACTTTTTTACGCTCAACTGTTGCGATACTGGTGATTTTATTTTACAATTAATTTTTTCTACTGTCACATCTGCCAATTTATTATCAACTTTAATTTTTTTTTCTGTACGTATATTCTCTGTACATTTTACGCCCTTATTGCGCAAACGTTTAGATTTTGGTTCTGCATAGCTACTATCACTATCTATATGAGCGGGACACATTCAATATTCATTAGCTCATTAATAGGAATACCTTACGCTATAATTCCTAATGCTTCATAAATAATATATATAAGTATTACATGTATTTATTACAACTACCGCAATTACAGACATAAATAACTATTTAAAAAATGTGAGTAAATTATTATTATATCCAAAAGTAAACGAATATCTCATAGAATATCGATAAAAATATTACTATAATTATATTTTATACTTTTACAATGAAATACTTATTTTTAAGTTTTCATCACCTTAGTTGATTATAGCACTTATAGTTCTTAACATTGATTGTGTATGTTTGTATAAATATTACTATTTTTTTTTTGAGGAACTGCAAACTAATCTCAGCTAATAAATATGTGTAACAATAAAAGTTCAAACTTAACAATATTCTTATAATTACATGTATTAAAAAATTGAATATATTAACTTCGTATTTATTCTTTAATAATAAGGCTAGTTTATTTAATTATACCAGTTTTTTTTTTTTTATTATTTTTTAATCTCTCCATCTTTTGAATAATTATAATTATGATTGATTTTGAATTAAAAAAGATTATCAGCGTGGAAGCTTCCAAAAGTTTAGGTACTTATTATTTTTAGAGCTTTATTTCTAGAGGAATATACGGATGTATACAGATCAGCGTTAAATCCTGATGAACTTGTGGAAAACGTGTTTGATTATAGTTTCAAAAATTTGTAAGTATTTACTTCAATTATATATACTATTTATATTAATAATTTATTAGTAATATATATATATATATGTATGAATTATATTGTATGTTTACATGCTTACATTTTCTAATATATACATGTACATATTAATTCCCTAATATATATATTATCCAAGCAAATATATCAATAATATGTATTTCATTGTACACATATGTTTATATGGTATTAGTTAAATTTAACTTATCAGAATAAATATCATAAATAGGATATTTTGTTATACTTTATAT
>JAQIFP010000063.1:30000-32868 GCA_030141585.1 Ophryocystis elektroscirrha
TATATACGTATATATTTATATCAAAGTTTAATATATACATATGTGGTAGACATGTATATATATGTATATACGCATTTAATACATAAATATCCATATATATACTTATGTATGTTTTTGTTATATTGATAAATATATATTGTCTTGGTCAAACATATTTATATATACAACTATTATCTACATATATACAATTTTGATATATATAAATGCTTCCAATATACATATATATATACACGTTGTGGATATACATATGTATTAATGAATACATATATAAATACATATATATATATATATATATAACTTTACACACATATATATATATACCCTTGACATATATATATGTATATAGCTTAGTCTGGGCTGAAAAGAATATAGAAAGGTTTTTTATTAAATAATATCACGCTAAATATTATATTTTAGGAACAACACATAAACCTAAAGGAGCCATTATTACCCATAGATCTCTAATAGCGGCGATATGTGGACTTTTACGTGGTCCTTTTTGTGACCCTTTGATACAAATAACGGAAGAAGATAGGCATTTGTCGTATTTACCTTTGGCCCATATATTTGAGCGTCTAAATATAAACATACTTTTGTTGCTAGTAAATACATTGAATTGGCATCTATAAATACAGGGAACTAAGATAGGATTTTTCAATGACGATACCAAAAAGCTACTATCAGATATACAAGTTTTTGAGCCTACTATATTTGCCTCTGTACCCCGTATATACATGCGCATTATTTCTCATGTAAAAATAACATATATATGAGAATATCTTATAGATAAAATCTGTACTTAGCCAAAAATCTTTACCGGAAAAATGGCTTATACAGTACGCTACCAATATTAAGCTAAAAAATTATCGCAATAATTTCACCCATAGATCTCATATTTTATGGGATAAAGTAATCTCGTTTTTGCTTATAATCAAATTCGTAGCTTATATTTCATCAATTTGCTAAAGTTTTGGGTGGAAAAATAAGGTACTTTTTAGTAGGAAGTGCAGCTCTTCCTCCACATATACAAGAGCTTATAACAATATATTTCTCTGTACCCATACTACAAGTAAAAAAAAAAAAAAAAAAAAAACACAGGGTTATGGTTTAACTGAAGTGAGTGGCCCTGCATTCCACTCTAGTCTTCATGACCCTTCAGGTTTTATTGGAAGCCCTACTCCTAATATAGGTGACTATATGATTTATGTGATACATTTCTTAGAGTTCCGATTAAAAAGTATACCAGAAATGAATTATCTAGTAACAGATAAACCTTATCCACGGTATTATAAGCTATTATAATATAATTTATAAATAAATAATATTATTATAATACTAAAAATTTTTTTCTTTACTATATAATAATTATAATAACATTAGTAATAATAATAATATTGATAATATTAATAATAATCATTTATTTTCACATAATACTTGTAATAATAATAGTATCGATAATTATAAATATAAAATTGATAATATTAATAATTATAATAATAATGAAAATTTATATATATAGTAAAAATAATTTATGGCGTACGAGCACGCGTATTAGTATTATTAGATTATTTGATATATTAAAAAGTATTTACGCTGGCTAGGGGAGAACTTCAACTACACTCTACTTCGACTGTTAGCGGATACTTAAAGAACCCCGAAGCTGAAAAATTAACGTTTCAAATCGACGGCCATAGAAAATGGTTACATATTATGTTATTAACTTTTGTACAGGGTATCTACTGGAGACATTGTAGAGTTGTGCGTTGATAAAGCTCGAGTTATTGATCGCAAATTGTCGCACTTTAAGCTTTCTCAAGTAAAAAAAAAAAAAAAAAAGTTTAGGGCGAATATGTGGCTGCAGAAAAACTTGAATCTTTATACGGATTAGCCGAATTGGTCGACCAAATTTGCATAATAGGCTTACCTTATTACGTAAACTACAAAAACCACTATGACATTGAAAATAGAGTTTCTGTGTGGCTATTGTAGTACCAGATCCGCAAAAAGTTCAACAGTGGTATTTCCAACAAAATACGTCCAAACCATGGAACGATGCCACTTTTAAAAACTTATGTGAAAATAATGAGCAGCTATCTGACAAGTTAAAGGCTGATATTTTTCAGGTAATAATTAGCGTTATATATTTATTACTGAATTGTTAGAATCTAAAAAGTAAAGAAGAATCTTTGAAAGGCTTTGAAAAGGTACTTTTTTTTCTTTTTTTTTTTTTACTTTTAGATACGCGGGATTATTTTAACCCCACAGCAATTTCTACCATCTAATAGTTTGACGACGCCCTTGATGAAGTTAAAACGCAATCGAATTCTTAAATTATATAAAGAACAAATTGAATTTTTATGTGACCATATTTCTGCAACCATAGAGTAAAATTACACACTAAGATAAAAAAAACCAGCTAAAATAATAAATATGACGCATTTTTTCGGTCTCTGTCTAATAATTCAGTCAAATCTGATACAGTCACTGCAATTTTGGTATTTAGTAATTTTTTCACTTCAGCATCTGCGAAAGAATCGTTTAATACTACACAAATAGCAAACAATTCAGTTGTTTCGAAAATTTCTCCCTCAGCTATTTGCACAACCTATATAACAATTAAGTTACTTTTTTCTTTATTATTCATATTCAAAACTTATTTATAAATTACTAATATATATATATATATATATATATATTAATTAATAGATTTGTAATCATATATATGTTTATATTTATGTATGTATATATGTATATGTATGTATATATATGTATATATATGTATATATATGTATATATATGTATATATATGTATATATATGTATATATATGTATATATATGTATATATATGTATATATATGTATATATAT
>JAQIFP010000064.1:0-32623 GCA_030141585.1 Ophryocystis elektroscirrha
AATATAATATAATATAATATAATATAATATAATATAATATAATATAATATAATATAATATAATATAATATAATATAATATAATATAATATAATATAATATAATATAATATAATATAATATAATATATATTATATATATATTTAAATAGTTGTTATCAATTAAATATGGTAATAATTTTTCTGTATCGTGATAAAGTTGAAGACGTAATTAATATACCTGTTCATTGTGTTTATATAATTGGCGCAAAATTTATAACTTTGGCTTCATAATTTTTGTTCAGTATGTTGCTATGGACAAGCCTCCTGTACTAATTATAACGCTAAATGAAGTGATAAGACGATTAATTCATACAAGCATTCTTCCCGACGATGTATTATCAGAAGACTTTAACCATACGGTATGTTTACGATATATGCACTAAATAAATTACTAAACATATTTTATTATACCGTAATTTGTAAACTTAATATGCATATTCTTATTATATCCATTATCATAAGACAATAATTTAATAATTCTGTTCATATTATCAGTTGTTTTTTCAATTATATGAAATTTATTTTGTTTTATGTGTATTTGAATAAAAAAAAAAGAAAAAGAAAAAATTGTATAATACAGACGTACATGTAATACTTATTCTAATTTTATTCCAAAATACCTTTAATGATTTTAATGTTTAGGGATGGCTAAAATACCGGGAAACATGTGCGCAAACACTCTCCAGTATTAATTGTACATTAAAATGTGATTCTATCACAAGCCAAGCCGGTCCATATTTAGCTGAAGCTATAGATGCATATAAAGTAATTCGATTGATATTCTTAAGCTTTTAGGTCAATACCTCTGTCATACCGTGGAAGGATATAGAAGCTGCCTTGTATGTTCTCTCTACTGTATCATCCAAACTTCGTAATGGAATGGACTCATACTTATCCGCAGTAAATAATTTATTTTGTTAATACTTAATGCTTTTGCTAAAATATTATTTATCTAATTAATTTATATATTTATATAATTATATATATATTTATTTAATTATATATATATATATAATTATACTCATGTTATTTATATATGTATATAATATGTATATTATTTACTTTATATACACTGATATAACATATATGTGTATATATATATATAATAGGTAGCTATAAATTATAATAATAAATCTACTTATATAAACTACTTTTTAATTATATATATATATATATGTATTGAACGTGGAGCTATTTTAAATCAATATCAGTCTATAGAGTCTCTTATTGAAATTCCTTATAATCAATTAGGCAAGTTTGAATACATTTTTGTTACGTAAGTATTTGCGTAATATGTACTATATATATATTGATTAGAACTGCGACTTCTCGATTGCTCTTAACAACTTCAACCTCTATTGGGTCTTGCAGAAAACTTTTTGCTCAAAATTTCCAGTTACTTACATCCTTTATTCCTCCATTATTAGATATATTGAAAGTAAGAATTTTTTTTTTTTTTTTTTTTTAAATGTAGATGGTTCAACAAGATACTGAATTGTACACGTTTTTTATGTATTCTGAAAGAATCTTGATTGAAGCTATAACTAAACTAGCAACAGCAGCTTCAGATACAATAGCACGGGATCTGTCAGTTCCAGAATCCGATGTTACATTCATAATCAATAATTTAGCTAAATTTGCGAACTTGTGTGTAAAACTTAATTTTATTTTTTATTACGGTAGGCAACAATTAACCTTGGAAAGCCGTTGCAACCTTGTTGTTGCTGCTGGTTCAGTTATAGAAAACTTACCTGTTCAAAAACTCCAAAAATTCCATTACCTTCTTGTTAAAGTAAGAAATGAACAAATAAAAAAATGATAGGTTTTGCATGAAAAAGCTGTTTCTTTCGTAAAAGGTTGCACTTTACCTTTACAAAATGACGTGATTGAAGAATTAAATCTATTCTTTACTTCTTTGTCTTGTGTTAAACCTGTAGATGAAATATTAATTCCTCCCCCAAGTCCTAGTGCCGCTAGTTTAGACCGTAATTAAAAAAAAAAAAAAGATTCGATAAAAAATATTGTAGGTTCGTCTGAATATAGGCATCCAATTTTAAATGTTATGGATGAATTTTGGCCCTTTATAGAACAAATATTTGAACAATTTCATTCAAGTGATGTTATCATAGAAGCTGTTTGTCGGTCCATATCTAAAGTATTTTCTTTTTGCCCTGATCATGCCATTAGATATACGTAAGTTTAAGAAAGAAATATGTGTTGCAGAATATTTGAAAAGTTTTTTAAATTATTAGCAAATTCCTTTTTAAAAACTCCAACTATATTTCATCTGGGTGCATTTAGATCGGTAATAATATTTAAAAAAAAGATAGAAAAAAAAAAAAAAGTCTTATAAATTACTCTTTTTTTTTCTTCAGATGATTGGTGTATTTAGATTAAGACACGAACAGCCAGTTCATGAAATATTAACTAACTGTATGGTTACCTGCAGTCAATTGACGCTTGATCGCATGCAAGTAATATTATTCTACTCTATACAAATTTGTAATAGACTGTTGGAGTTACACAGTTTGTTAGTGATTATCCAGATTTAGTGGGAATGACTCTAGACTGCATAAATAATTGTTTAAGCTCCCCGTTCCTGACTAAGCTTTTAGTTCAATCTCTTGTTTTCCGTAACTCTCTTACGCTTTGTGTTATTTCAACTCCGGAATGTCATCATCCAAAGGTATAATCAATCTAACTTATTTTTATATACACATATTCAAAATCAATTATTAATATAAGACATTATATGATATATGCCTTATCTTGATACCTATATTTATATTTTTATAATTGTTATTAATTATAATTATAATTATAATATTATTAAAAATTATAATAATAATAACTATAACAATAATCATATATTAAAAATTGATAATAGATATATCAAAAAAAATATATATTAATAATGTATATTATTAATATTTAATAAAGCCACTATTATATGGACTTATTAAATTAATAAGAGTATATGTAATAAGACTTTTTTTTTTTAGGTACTAATGACCATGCTACTACTTATGTCTCGAGTTACACAGTGGCTTGATGCTCCTGAAAGAGATTTATGGTCAAAACAAATCAAACCAAACAAAGAATTATATAATGCCACTGTACTCGACTGTGTCAATTTGGTCAACCATGTAGTAGATGAACTCGACTTAATACAAAAAATGGTAAAGTCTATTGTTAGAACCGTTACTGAAACATTCCAAGGTATTCAATAGTTTATATTACATATACATATGCTGAAATTCTCATTAATTATATGAAAAAAAGTATTCAAAAAAAAAAAAAAAAAAAACTTAATTACTATAATTATACCATTTTGTATATAAATATATATATTAAAAGTACAAGTAATATATATATATATTTCTATAAGTAATATATATATATATAGAATGTGTAATTAACCTGCAAAAAATATGAGAATTAAATATGAAGTTATAAATAATTTCATATTTAATGAAACTACTGTTTTAGGGAATGTCCAATGGCTAGGAATAGTGGGAACTTTTTTAATACAATTACTGCAATCACCAAAATATGCTAATATAGGACTTTTTGCTATTCGTCAAGCGTTATCGGTATATACTAATTAATTAAATATTAATGCTTAATTAGGAAACGCCAACAACCACTATAAAGCCCTTCGCCATTGAAGTATTTTATATGTCTATTACCGATCAAAAAAATCTGAACCATAGACAAATATGTGACGCCCTCAAAGTACTTGCAGATCACTGTGAAGCAAACTGGCAAAAGTCTCAATTCAGTGAAGTCAAATCTTAGCATACTTGTGTATGCTATTCATTCATAAAAAAAAAAATGTGTTCCGAATCAATTTTTGCCTAATTCCCACAAAAAATTTTAAATTTATTCTTTAAGTGGCTTATTCTGTATCCATTTTAGCATGTATTTTTTCTAAAGACTCTGTTAAAGATTTATTCAAAACCTGAAATGATGTAAAACCTTGCGAACGTTTACCAGTAAATTGTGGACTTCTCCTTTTTTTTTATCAGATTCTTCAATTGCCTGTTTATATACGCTCTCAAACCATGTATACAGATTTTCTCCTCGATCCAAACATCTAAGCATCATCAGCTTTTCATTTGTTTACTCAATCAATGAAACAGGAATGTCTACTTGCTGATATTCGGAACATTCGGGAATCGCCAAAGATAATTTATACAGAAATTTGTTTGTACGTTTTCTATAAATACTTTAAAAAAAAAAGTAAGGTACAAGTTTTCTCTTAATTTTGTATGGCGGTCTACCATACTTTGTTCTGATGGAGAAGGTCCCCATTTTTCAATTAATCTAGCCATTTCAGTCAACTCTTCTGCTACTAAATGCACAAGTCAATTGATTGAAGCGAAACGCTATTGTTTTATACCATTTTCAAATCTTGCTTTTATTTTTTTTTTGGATACTTTTGTTTTTTTTTCATTTTCAGTCATTTAAAAAAAGAAACCAGACTATTATTTAATTAAAATAAACATAAAAAAAAGCTTTATAAACTTATAACTTAAGATCAATTGTTGAAAAAAAAACATGCATGCATGTGTATGTATACAAGTAATATCAATTTGTGTACACGGTGAATAATGCATTTAAAAAATAAAAAAAAAATAATTTTTTTGGATTATATTCATGGTACAAAAAAAAAAATACAATAAATTTAGAACTATTTCTGTCATTTGATTCACCTTCATTGCTCCACAAAGGGAATTTTGGTATATTTGCCTTCTGCTTGAGATTTTATTAGGAAGAGTTGTTGCTATTGGGGGCTCTCCATATTATGTGGGAGCTATTCACTTTGTAGCCGCAGCAGCATTTAATATGGTAAAAAAAAAGTTCGACATACTTAGAACACTAACGTAAATCACATATGACAGCTTTAATACAGTAGAGAATTGAATGTTCTTTCTAATTACCTGTTATAATTATTTACATATGCACATGTATTTTTATGTATAATAACTTATTAATAATATTTAATATTTATTATATCTTCTAAAATGTGCAACAACTATACATTTAATCTATAAATGTATATAATTATAATCATATATATAATATATTTTTTTTTTTTTTTTTATAGCTTATATGACATTTTGATTATCATATGCAATACTATCACTTTTTATTTTTATATTGTGAATAAGGTCGTATTATTTGTATTAACAAAATTATAATAAGTGCTATATGTAACAGTGAAACACTACTATTTTGTTTTTTTTTTTAACTTTACTAAAAGAAAATTTAGGGAGTAGATTTAGTGTACGTAATTGCCCATGAAGCAGCTTCCAAAAGCCTCAAATGCTCAAATCCAGATTTAATAGTCTTTCCAGTAATGATATAAATATAGATATCAATGAATGAATTAATGCAATATATACTATAGCAGCACTAATTTCAAATATCAAGTAATTTAACTTCTTCTTTGCTGATATACTCATTGTATATGATTGTATCAAGCAATTGTGCTTAGTATATAGATTTTTATAGTTACACTTTTTTTCATGTGCTTTTTTTTTTCCTATGCATTTTTATATATACTTACGAGTATTAGGTTGCTGATGATGAAATGGATAGTGCCATAATCAATCAAGTAAAATAAACACTTAGTAACAATTGCAGATGGAACGAGCTCATTGTATAACTATTGGAAATGGCTCAGATAGTTCATCTCCAATGTTTAATGCTATGCTGAAAGCAATACAAATATCAAAAAAAAAAAAAATTACCTTGGTAAGTATACTACAAAGATTGAAAAATTAAAAGTATAAAAAAAAAAAAAAAAAAAAAATATATTCTTCATGTATATTATAAAATTATAGTTTTAACTATTTATAATGCAAAATTATATATATATATATATATATATATATACTTCTGTACAAAAAAATATACATATAAGCTAATTACTGAAACTAAAAGTTTTCTTAATATACAAAACTATTATTCACATTAGATATTTGTGGAATAAAAGAATTTACATAAATATTTTTCACTACTTACTGCATTTAATATTAAATAAAATCTTAATATGTTTGATTATAAAATATACAATTATTACGCATACTTTATAGGTGGCTGACGCCGAGGTATTTCGGAATAAAAACTTACTTGAGGCAATAAAAAACCATCAATACGTGATTTTAACACCTAATGTATACGAATTATCACTTTTAAAATCTTACTATAATTTCACACCTACGAAAGATATCAATATATTCTTGGGATGTTTGGAAGACCCAGCTATGCTTTTTACAGAGATATCTGAAGGTATCTTTTTTTTTTTTTTTTTCTTCTATATAATCTAGAAGTATATAAATATGCAATGGACGGAGTAGCTTGTGCTCAGCATTTAAATATCCCTTTTGTGCTAATCAAATATTCTGTCGATATATTATGTTTCAAAAATGGAAATGTATTGCTAATATGTGAAACAGGAAGTGTTAGACGTTGTGGTAAGAATAAGAAGAAAAAAAAAAAAAAAAATTTTTAGGGGGGCAAGGTGATTTACTTGTGGGAGCTATTGCAGGAATGATTGCTTCCTACGTCGCGTTAACCAAAACGGAAATTCCTGAATACTTCACTTTACAGAATCAACTTGAACACGTATATTTAAGGCTTATTGGATGGTAATAAAAAAAAAAAATCTATCATCTTAGTGCTGCAGCAACTTTAAAAAAAGCGGGTAGAATGATGTATGAAGAAAAAAATAGATGTAGGGAATAAAAAAAAAAAATGGTTTTAGTTTATTTAACTTCCGATCTCTTAAAAAAACATTCGAAACTTATAATTTCACTTGCTCAAGAGAAAGACAGATTAATATAGATTTTAACACCAAAAAAAACTAAAAACTAAAAATAAAAAACCAATTAAAAAAAAAAAAATGAATAGCTCCTAACCATTCATGTATTCTTCCATCTGAAAAAAAAAAGTTATTCTAAATTATTCCTATATTACATTCATATACTTCATCATCTCTGTTTTGTTAAGCGAAGGTTTTGTAACTTTTAATACTTCAAGTATCAGTTCTTGAGTAATTTTTGTAACTTTATTTACATTATCTTCTTTACAACTTTGGACTAAACTATCTGCTAGAATAACAGCTGCTTTTCGCATCAATCCAGCAAGATCTGCTCCAGAAAAACTAGAAAAAAAAAAAGATGCAGGAAGCAAATAAAAGATCTTTTTATTATATAGAAGTATAACAGCAAAATCAATTTATAAGCTATTAAGTTTACTAAAGACAGTTTTATAACAGAAGTTATTATACTACATATATATTACTATTATAGTAAATAGGTTTTTTTTTATTTACCCAGGTGTATAATGCGCGATTAGAGACAATGAAAGAGAATCGTCAATGGGATACTTTTTTTTTAATGTTTGAAGAATTTTTAGTCTCATTTTGGCATCTGGAAGCGGTACGTAAATTTTTCTAAGACAAATGTAAACGCAAAGTTATACTAACAAATCAATTCTTCCCGGTCTTAGAATAGCAGGTTCTATTAAATCAGGTCTATTTGTGGCGGCTATTATAAAAACCCCAGTGTTGTCATTTGTGCCATCTAATTCCGATAGAAACTGATTTACGACATTGTCATACACGTTATTATCTAAAAGCGTACATAAATCACACAGTTTTTTGGTTATTAATTATCTAAGTACTACTAAATTCGTATGTATAACTAAATCTACAGCACAAAATGAAGTTATGTATAAAAAAAAAAAAAAAAAGACACACACACATAAAAAGTAATTATTGATAATACGTTTCATGTATTCAATAATATAAACATTAATATAAACATTGAGATTTGTAGCTATATGTGTAAATTCTATGAAGTCTACATATTTGAAAAACTATACAAAGATTGATTCAAATAAATCTATTTTGATGGTGTATGTCTTTCATTTCCATAAGAGCTTTGTTCAATATAATACACATAAATATATCTATACACTTAATACTTTTTTTTTTTTTAGATTTTATTACATGATTGTCCACGTTTTCGACAAAGGGAGTCAAACTCATCAAAAAATATTAGGCATGGGGCAGAGTTTCTGGCATCTTGAAATATTCTTCTTACGTTTTCTTCACTTCCACCAACATATTTTTGAAGTATTTCAGGTCCTTTGATAGAAATAAAATTTGATTCCAAAGAAGACGCCACAGCTTGAGCCACTAATGTTTTTCCACAGCCTGGTGGACCGTAAAGCAACAGAGAACTGGGAGTTTTGATTCCTAAAATAATTGAATAAAATTGTACGAGGATAGAAAAAATAAATATCTTTCACACAATTGCACAAATATTTAATTTTTCATAGTTTGTTTGGCATATCTGTACTGTCAAGTGTGAAGATATATTAACACATATAAGTTTACGTAATTATATACAGATATAGATACGTAAGTTCATATATACATATAATTTAATGAATTCATATACATATATATATGTATATATCAATTTATTAACAGATATACATTATAAATATAAAACCATATATTCATATAAATTTATATATATATACATATTAATATATGTAAGTATGTAAAAATGCACATATATAACTATAAAAATATATCTATATATTCAAATATAAGAATTTATATACGGATATACATGTATATATTCATATATATAAACAAACATATATCCATGTATAAGTATATATTCACATATAGATATTTATTTATATATGTATATGCATATATTGATATACACACATATACATATACTTATATACATAAGTTAACGTATATCCATGTATAAGTATATATTTATATATGAATACACATATGTTCGAATATACATACATATTTATTTATATAGGTATATATATAAATACATATATTCATATAGATATTTATATATATATGTATATGCATATATTCATATAAAGACATATACATTTATATATAAACATGTATTCATGTATATTCATATATTTATATACATATATATGTATATATATATACATATATGTATATATAAATATATATTTGTATACATATACATATAAGCATCAATCCATGTATAAGTATATTTTTATATATATATAGTAAACATATAGTTCGTATAAGATGTTTAGTATATATAAATTATATAATATTTATAATCTATATAATATAAATATAAGTTATATAAAATATATAAATTATATAATATATATATATAAAACCCTATGTTTTAGTAGAGAAAGTTGTTATCATATGGTATACATTTATGAATTTACAGAAAAGTATTAATTGAAAATAATAAGCTTTACCGCAAGAAGTGTATAAATGAGGGAATTTTAAGACTTTAATGACAGACTTTTCTATAAGGTCCTTTTCTTTTTGTAGGCCGCCAATATCTTTCCATTTGACAGAAGGTATGGAAGCTTGATATTTACTGATAGGAGGCGTTTCGTAGAACTCTTTAAGGACTTTGTCAAAACATGTTTGACTCAAACGTCCATCCATGTACGTATTTGAATAGAGAATGGCATTTTTTACCAAAAATTTTATGTCTCTAATGGTATAATTATTAATATATTTCAATATTTTCGAGTAATTAATGTCAAGCACTTGGTCATGGGAATGTATATACGATTTAAGAAGCAATAAACGTTCTTCTTGAGTCAATTTTTCAAGGCTTATGGATAAGTCAAATCTTCCACTTTTTAGAAGATCTTCTGGTAATCCCGCTTTTGAAGTTGCTGTTGCTATGACAAGTACCTTGTGTCTTATCTAAAACTCAAATAATATTATAAAATTTTATATATACATATATATAAAAAAAAAAAAGTAAAAATATTTTTGAAAAAAAAAAAAAAAATATGTATAAACTAGTTTATATGATAATTTATAAAAATAGTGTATGCTTTCTATATTATATATTATGCACAAATATAAGAAAAAATATTATAAAACTTATTGATGTGTAAATATACAAATAAATTTATATATATATATATATATGTATGTATAATAAAATAAAGGTAGATACTATTTATAAAAGTAAATACAGTTATATTTAATACATTAAATATATATAAACAAGCAAAAACAATTTAAAATGCTAATATAAATAAATATATATGTATATATATATATATTACTATATGTGTATATTTATATATATAGACGAAGACACGAATATTTAATTTCTTACAATTTGGTCCATGAAATTTGAGATACATTTTGTATATTTATCAGATATACTGCTATCCCAAGATGGCTTACATACTGTGTCCAAATTTTCAATTAATATGCAGCTTTTTTTTCCCTCTATTGCAAAGTGGAAAAAATCCTCAATACCATTAAGTTCAACTAAAAGATTGGTACTAAAATAAATGCTTACATCTAAATACTTCGGAAACTTTTAGTACATATATATCAGACTCTATTTCGGCTCCTATGGCTAAAGATAACGTAGTTTTTCCACTTCCAGATGGACCGTAAATAAATATTCCGCGACCACTTGTGGAAGAATTGAAGGGAGTTATTACCCATTCTTTGAGTTTATTTTTAATACTAAACTTTTTTTTTTTTTTTTTTTCTTACAGCTCAAAACAACACAAATCATTGAAGTTAGGGACCAGCTCTTTTTTGTAAATGTCTAAAATAACTGATTTTTCTTTAATTTGTAAGCATATTGGAGTTATTGTTAGCTTGGAATCATTTATTTGAAAAGGCGTGATTAAGTTCGCTTGAGAATCATCAACTTTTTCTATGTCTGCAACTTCCTCTCCTACTTCATCATTTTTTTCTAAACGTTTTAAGTACAGCGGAACTGCTGAGTCTAAAAAAACATTTTCTTTCAACAATTCTATTTTTCTTTTTTCTGATGTGTTTGGATAATCTAATTTGGGGGTTTTATAATCATTTTTAACTGTATTAACATCATTTATTATTTGGAGATTTGTTACTTCTCTGGAAACTTTCATTCTCTTAAAATCTGTTACTTTTTTGTAATCTTTTACTTCTTCAAGATTTGTCATTTCTTCAAAGTATTGTTTTGCAAAAACATCTTTTATTTCTGTAGAATCTTTTATTTCTGTAGAGTCTTTCATTTCTGTAGAATCTTTTATTTCTGTAGAATCTTTTATTTCTGTATAATCTTTCATTTCTGTAGAATCTTTCATTTCTGTAGAATCTTTTATTTCTGTAGAGTCTTTCATTTCTGTAGAGTCTTTCATTTCTGTAGAATCTTTTATTTCTGTATAATCTTTTATTTCTGTATAATCTTTCATTTCTGTAGAATCTTTTATTTCTGTAGAATCTTTTATTTCTGTAGAATCTTTTATTTCTGTAAAATCCTTTATTTCTGTAGAATCTTTTATTTCTGTAGAATCTTTTATTTCTGTAGAATCTTTTATTTCTGTAGAATCTTTTATTTCTGTAGAATCTTTTATTTCTGTAGAATCTTTTATTTCTGTAGAATCTTTTATTTCTGTAGAGTTTACATTATTCTCAAAATGGGTTTTTTTTTTTGAGTTTTCAATTCTAGCATCTTCAAACTTTTTAATGAATTCCTCATTTAAGCATCCGAATTTCTGAAAATTGTCATTTGATGCAAACTTAACTTCATTTAAGTTAACCGTTTTATGTGACTTTTCTTTTATTTCAGAATGGCTTGTTTTATTTTTTTTTACATCGTTAGTCATTTCTGATTTCTTTATGGATTTTTTGGCATTTAATTCATTAAAACTTTTAGTTTTTTTTTTTTTTTTTTTTGAACTTTGCTTTTCTTGAAAACAAGCGTTTTCTTTGTTTACATTAGCAAGACTGCTCTTAAGCTCACATTCATAAGATAAAGAACTTTTAATGATACGTCCGGTTTTTTCGGAATCAATTTTTTTAACATTTTTCGGGGTATACAGATTATTTGTGTTACAGACAGATTCGAGCGAATTTGTCCTCTCTTTTTCCTTTATAGATGATCCAAGGTTCTTGTACATATTTATGATCATATTATTAACATTTTCATGATAATCGAGAATCATTTCCATAAACGGGAAATTACTCGGGAGACAATTCGCACTATAAGTGTGAAAAATAAGGCTTTTGCATGCAATTTACTCTTCTGATTATTATTGTATTTAAATTATTGTTTACAATGCTTACATTAAGCACTTTAAACAAATTAAATTAAATAGCGCTTTCTTAACATATACATACATTTCTTTCCGTCACAGAAATTATCTTAGATTTCTTTTTTTTTTCTTAAATTTATATTTTTTTTTATGTTGCCTACTTTTAAAAAAAAAACTCATACTTTCATTTTCATGCTTTAATACTTATAGAAGTTGATATCTTTGAATTTACATGCTATTCGTAATTTTAAACTACATTATGGGTTTTTTAATACTTAGGAAATAAGTTGCACATCACATTAACATTAATTGAATATATTGTATTCCTTTTTACTGATTTATGATTTGATTTAAAAAATACCAGATATCTATTTTTTTTTTTTTTATAATAATAGTTAAGAGTATGCAATTTGGGCCTCAACATTTTTTAAATACGTTATTTAACTGCTTTAAGCAAAAATAGCAGTCAATCATATAATACTACAATTAGCACCAGGCGCGAGAGTTATTTACAAAGAACTTTTATTGAGTACTTTGGTCAGAACCTTTTTTTTTTTATTGCTCCATCAATTTAATTAATTTTAAATTATTTTTATACAATGCTAAAAAAAAAACGTCATAGTTCAAACAGAACAACGTCCTCAAATCCTCCAGAAAATTCTCTCAAACGTCAAACTTCTCTTAATTTAAATTATTATATAAATAAATCTCCAGATGAAATAATGAATTCTTGTTGCGAAGAGTTATTGAAATGGCATAATTTAGCATCTGATGCATATGAACAGTAATTTTTTTTTTTTTTTATACAGTGGTTTATAGAAAGCTTCTTCTAGCTTCCAGATACGTATCAAGGTAAAAAAAAAAAAAAAATATATATTTTAGTTCTATAACGCATATACAACTGTTAAAATTATATTATGAAAATGCATCCGATACATCTAAAAAAAACCTGGAGCTTTTTGTAAGTTTTTATCAATTAAAAAGAGCGAAAGGTTGTTGAATTACTGTGCCCACTGATTCTTTCATGGATCAATCAACTAAAACTATATGAAAATTATTTGATAGAAATCACGAATGCACGGTTATGTACTCTTGGTAAACAAAAAAAAAAAAAAAAAGTCAATAGATATCCAAAAAATAAAATCAGTTTACAAAATTTGTGAACCGGTTCTGGCTTCTTTTGAAGTATTTACATCAATAATTACAATACAAAAATCAAATTTTCTAAGCAATCATTTGATTTGTGAGCAAAGTTTGTACTCAATATTGCAAATTTTAAAGACTGTTATCATAAAACTCTGGGTATTATTTTTCCGAAATAATGAGTAATTTTTTTTTTTTTTTTGTTATTTCATTCAGAATTTTATCTTCTGTTGATATACTATCTTTTGCAGATCAGTTATCTTGTTTATTTTTGGTAAGTTACCTATATTTTTACATTCTGCTTCAACTCTGATATAATATATATAATATAATATAATAATATATTATATTATTAATATTTTATTAATATATAACTTATTACTAATATAATATATTAATTATAATAAAATGATTAACAGAATGATCATTCTTAAAACATCTATATACATTTATACATAAATTAATATTTACGTGTTTGAATATGTATATATTGTATATAACATGTATATATATATATTATGTTAAGAACTCTTTCATTTATAAATTATTTGATTATTTTCATAATATAAAACATAAAAATGCGTTACCATATCTTTTTATCTATGTGTCTGTGATTATATGGGAAATATGAAAAAGAAATTTACCATATGCTTGTTTATATGGGACCACAATATGTATAGATTTAATTTAGACGTTTTAATGTTTTATGACCTTGTTTACTGTGACCAAAAATAATTGGTTTATTTTAGGACATAAATTTGACTCTTAAAACTCATAAAATACACACAAAACTGGTTGATTCTTTCATAACTGTTTTGATTGATGCTTTATTTTGTATTCCTCATGAATATCGCTTCAATCAAATTGAAAATGCAGCGTCAAGTTGTCTGGAGAGTGTAAGAGTTGTAACAATGAAGCTATTCATAGATATTCCAGCACTCGAATGAAAAAGAGCAATTTTTTATATTTGATAGTATAATCGATATTTTGAATAATGTAAGCTGAAAGCTCCTTGATTATTTGTGTCAGGTTCCTAAACAAAACACATTGCCTTGCGTAAAAAAGTTTGTTCTGATTATTCTGAAGTCTGTAAATATCAGATTTTCTCATAGAAACTTCAGATTACTGAATATTGTTTGTTTGCCTCTCGCACAGTACAAATCTCAAATACATAATTCAACTGTATTTCTCAACTCATGCGTGGAATTTATTACTAATAAACTACTCAAGCAGTTTACTGAACAACCTGCTTTTTTGAAACTGCACATTAAAATAATAAGAGAATTCATAATGGTAATATATACACCAAAATATTTAGATATACAAGAAACAGTACTTTCTTTTAAAGGAAATTACTCATTTATGTCTCTGTATGTATACCAATTCCATTATTGTTAGCATAAACATAATCTTTGATACATGTATATCTGTATAGTAGTACCTATCGTGAATCAAAGAAAATTAAATACATATTGAAACACTCATATATTTAATTATTTTCTTACAACATATAATACAACTATAGGTACACATTAATTATAGTAAAGCTAATATTTAGCTGACAACTGAATGTATCTAAGGCGTAAAGAACTTCTACCTTTTTTATTATATTGATTTATATTTCATATATATGTTATATTTATAATATCTGTATATATAACAACTCCACACTATAATAATTTTTATTGACAATGCATAATTACTAGTTATTTTTTTATGTTTATTGCAGACATGGGGTTTTTTCTTTTAGGCTGTTCAAGATATAAAGGGAGCAACTTCTGTTTCGATTATTATTGAGTTAACCAATAAAATATTAATAGCTATATCTTCGGCATCCAAGGACACTAACAACAACAATCCCCAAGGATATAAACTATATTTAATGCTTTTGAAAGAAGTAAGTCTAGGTACTATAAGAGCTGAGTAATTATAACGTGAAATTTAATATATATATATATATATATATATATATATATATATAAGCTGTATGTATTATATTGAATTATTGTAGTATGTCACCAAATTTTGCAAATTCTAGTTTTTTTTGACAGATAGCCGTCAATGTATTTAAATTTGGTGCAAACATACCTCCAATGAAGCCAATACATTTCGTTATAAATCAAAATAGCCTTGAACCTAGCTGTGATCACCTTAAGACCTTAACTAATTATCAAGTTCATAAGTATGCCACAATTTGAATTACTCTTTGTAATTCTGAGATTATTAAACACTATCTTAACTTTATTGTTTAGAATAAGCAAAAGAGATACACTTTCATAGATAATGAATTATTTTGTTTATTAATTATCTATATATATCAAACACGTTGATTAAATATTGATTATTCACATGTTACTAATCAGTCATTTATCTAGTATTCTACCAACTACTTATATATTAAGTTGTATCTTGAATTAGCTAATGTTACAATTGATTGACATTGCTTCATATCTTCATATACTGATAACACTAATTTTGTGAATATTTTATAAAGTATCTTTTGTTTTATATATATATTAATTACACGAATTTAAGTAATTATATAATTCATAGTACTATTCCAATTATTTAAAATAACAAAATAAATTATGTATATATGTCTGGCAATCTCATTATTCTAAATATAATATATATATATATATATATATATATATATATATATTTATTTATTTTTAAGTTTATTTATCATGTATTTCAAACGAAAAATAAATATTTGTAAAAATAGTTTTCTAGTAAATTATGTATTAAATATGTAGAAAAAGATTAATGATATGTGTTAATATATGTATGTAGCATTATTATAAATATATATATTTACATATACATATATAAAGCTTTCCTATAGTTTGTATGTCTTACTTCTTTTTTTTAGCCATATGTGTTTGAACTGCTACGGAAAATATAGATTGAAAGACCTTTTGGAAGACAGCGAAACTATGAATGACAATTCTTTTTTCTGGTGGACGAATTATGTATGTGTGAACAACTGGGTTACTCGAGAAATGAGGAAAGATCTAAATTTGAATTTGTCTGCTTATATTATAATCATAACGAGCAAAGGACAAATTGATTCCGTAACCAAAAAATTACTTCAAACTCAATGGCAAAATATACAAAAAGATATGAATGATACTATCTATGACTTGATGTTTGTATATTTGGACTCAATAAACAAATTATTGACTGACATAAAGTAATTCTTTAATTATTCGTAAAATGACTTTAGAAAAAACTCATTAGAATTATTTTCAAGAATAATTGAGTCTCACACTTACGTATCTTTGAAAAAACTAGCATATAGTGCTTTGTCCTCTTGTATCAATTCCGATGTTAATATTTTATTAACAGATTCAATGTTTCCCAAAGCGTCTCTACTGTTCTTTAAAGGGTTAAGTGACTTAAATCATCAATTGCAGTCTTTAAAAGCTTTGTCTGATTTATGGGAAACGTTATTGAAAAAAATAAATGACAATATATTCGTCTCAACATTGATAGACATTTTCTATTCAACAAAGTTTGCAGACATTTTTTCTAATGAAAATCTTCAACTTCTAAATAACCGTGGTATGTTATATAAAGCAATAATATGAAGCATCACATATAAGTTTATACTTTAATAATTACAATACACGTAACTTTATGTATGCATAAGTTATCATATCGCTAGTAAGCGTACAATTTAATAATATTGAGAATATTTTTAAATAACACATATCAATCCACAAAAGATCCCCACGCAGTTATTTACAAAAAATCAATAAATATAATATCAATTTATTTAAGTTATATATAATACACAATTTTTCTTTTTATTTTATATTACATATATTATATGTGTTATACATCTAATGTATTATATATATTAAATGTGTATATATTTATTTAGCAATTGTATAATTTACTAAGTGACATGGTATTTATTGCCATTTTTTTTACGGATAATCTAGCAGCTGTCTATATTTTACATTAATATAAATTATGCAGTCTCTCTTATTAAGTATAATAGATTTTTTTACAGGGATAAAACTTGACTCAACCAAATCACGGTATATCAGTCTTTTAAAAATTCTACTAATACTATCTATATTACCTACTTCAGTTCATGTTAAAACATCTAGCAATATTCAAAATCGCCTTCGATGCATAAAATACCTCAAACAAATATTCACGCTAGTTCCATCTCATACTCCTGTTATTCTTCCTATTTCCTTAAATATTTTAGAAAGGTATCATAGGAATAGAAATTCTTGATTTTTTTCCTATAGGTTGACTAATACCAATGAAGCAGTTATTATTAAAAACGAATCACTAGACTATTTCATTTCTAATTGGTTTAACCCTGACCTATATAAAGTCAAACATCTTTATGAACATCAGAGTATAAATTGTCCCAATGTTCAAAACTCAATTATTATTTTAGCCAAAATTATATATGGAAGTGCTCAAATTAAAGATGATAATCCATTTTATTTACTCAAAAACCATGTGGTATTAGAAAATCAGTTTTGTTTTCATAACTTTTTATCCGATGCTTTCAACTATGCAAAGATCAATAAAATTGCTAAAGAACAGAATATTTCTCAAATGAAAAATCAGTTAATAAATTTTTTATGGAGTTTATTTTTGTTGAATTCGAGTGATCTCCCGTCTGTTATAAATTTAACAGAAGGTAAAATTAAGAAAATAATATAATATTATGTACAATATATTTATATAAACAAAAATTGGGTTAGTTAATATCGTTCATAAATTACTCTAATTGTGATTTCAGATGTATATAGTTGCACGGCATGTTCATGTGAAGTAAAAGAAAATTTCAACACAAGAGTGCAATGTACGGATGCGGAAATTTTGTTTAGTTTTAAATGTTTGGTTGAAGTCAATGAAGATGCAAATTTAATTTCTAATATATGGCCTCACTATCTGAATGCAGTTGAAAAAAAGTTTAACCCCATTTTGCTAGAGGAATTACTAGAAATAATTTTTCTCTTATTAGAAAAAAGACAGAAAGAAGATTTGGCAATTATTTCAAAAACGGACTTTCTTCGCTTGGTAAGAATTATTTTTTATATATTTGTTAGTTGATTCACGACAGTAAAAAACTAGTGCTGTATTCTTGTAAATGCTTGAAGTATTTTGAGAACAGCTATTTCCTTTCATTAATAAATACGATTATCCAATTATTCATAAACTGTAAAAACTTTTTACAAAATTGTACGTCAAAAAAAAAAACGGAACTGTCATATTCAAATTTTACGGGAATATATCAAAAGAAAATAAGTATTTTGCAAGAAATGGGCATTGGAAATATTGATGAAGGTTTAACACAGTTTGAAGTGCTAAATGATTTGAATGTTAAGCCATTTTTTGAGCGATTTATGAATCATTTTTCTAAAATCTCATGGCTTTTGGTTTGTTTAATAAAAGAGAGAAATATAATAACGCAAAAAACAGCTTCGGACAACAGCTTTACTGTTTATTCAAATGATCAAAATATTCTGTGTATGGCTCTTCAAAATTTACAGGCTTTATTTGACATGTACATAAATATTTATTTTATTCTAGCGGAGAACCATTTTTGGAGAAGTCAATATGAAAATGAGTGTATAAAATGTCAAACAGAGATTATTCAATGCTTATGTTTGTTTCTGCAGCAACACATTGTATTCATCAAAGTGAAGAAATTTCAGCATCTAATTTCTTCTATATTTGATAATTGGCTCGAAACATCTAATGAAAAATATATCATTATTATGTATAACATTCTTTATCTTTTAATCAGTATATTTCAGCAAGCACGATCTGACAATTTTTCAGCTCAGTTAAACGATGTTCCAATTACTTTAGTGAAACATGTTCGAAAACTTTTTTTCATATTTCGAGGGTTCAAATTCATGAATAATCAAGTAAAATTCATTATATACATAAACTTTATAATGTCTATATATATAGCAATATTAGATGATACGCAATAAATTATTTATACATCAATATTTGATAATGACTAATAAATAATTGATATATACATATATATACATATATATACATATATATAAATGTAAATATATCAATATACATATATATATATAGATATATATTTACATGGGTAATACAAAGATTTATATATATTTAAAAGGAATTAAGTAAACTCAGTTGTATTTGATTGATTTATGCATATAATATATCTTTATATGCGTAATGAACAATTCCGTATATGAAGTTTACTTTATGCATCTGTTTTATAAAATATATATTTACCTATATGCTATATAGTATAATATACTTCAGAAAATATATATAATATGTACTCTTATATACATCTTAATAACAGTGTTATCATTAAAAATGCTTAGTAAATTTTTTATGCAATATTATTTTGTGATTTTAATACAATCTGATTTATTGTTTAATAGGTTAAATTCTGTTTACCGATATCCTCAAAAAATGAAGTAATTTTGAAGAGCACCATTCTGTATTTAATTCAATTTTATTTGAAACGGGGTCTTCTTAACTTAAACGCTATACCAGAAAATCTATTTTTCTGTTTTTGGAATGAAAATCTTAAAGAAAAAGCTTTAAAAAATGTTCAGGTAATCATTTTATTATTATATATAAATATTGATTATTTTATTTATACTAAATTTTTTTTTTAGATAGCTATAGAATCTTCAAAGAATCCTGCATACATAACAAATCGCTTATCTTCTATCCTTCAAGATAGCATTTTTGATATAGTTGTTACTTGCCAAGACCGCTGCTGGTGGTGTCAACCGTTTCAGAGTTCTGTACTAAACAATTTTTATACATCTCACTGTCAAAATAAACAGGTAAAAAATAAATTTCAATTATGCATATTTTTATAGACTGTTTTTGATATATTTTCAAAGCAGCTAACATTAGCATTGAAAGAAGGATTACCCGAAAAAAATATTAAAATTCTTCTCAAAAGCATAGAGCAAAATAAAAATCTGTACATGAAAACTTGTGGAACTGGTTCCTGTTTTATACATCATTTGAATGATTCCCTTAAAATACTTCTCTCGACTGAGTTTGATATCTTCAACGTATATGCCACTTTATTTTTTTCTTATTGGATTTGTAATTTATTTATCAAAATACGTTTCAAATTCATCAAAGAAATACGAGCTATGAAATTATTATTAAAAGATGCTATTGTCCATCATGTAAGCTTTAAGTATAACACAGAATTATATAAAATCTTTATATACAAATATATACAATAATCAATAATTAATGCTTATTTTGAACTAATTATTTTAAACAATTATACATACATATACTCACACTACATATTATACTGATCAAGTCTATACTAACACATATGTATTTTGTTTTTACGTGTTTTCAATATTTGCTACATTACGATTGCTACGAATAATGAATTTCGTATATAGTATATACAATTTATAAAAAAAATAATATTTTTTTAAAATATTATTTGTAGTATATAATAAATAATATATAATATGTAATATAAATTAAATTTATTTAATATTTATTATGTATAATAATGTAATTAAATAAATTATAATTAAGACACTTTATTAAGTTTATAAAGCTCTAAGAAGTTAGTTGTTGTTTTTATACCAGTCTGTGTATTAATATATTTTACTCTATACAAATATATTTCCACAGCAGTGTAACCTTTGCAGCAATCAACATAATTATTTTTGTTGTCATATACATGTTAAGAAACCATATTATATTATTGATATTACTGAATACAAAAATTACAAACAAAATGCTTTATTATTTCACTAACATAAATGAATTGGTTCTTAATTGTAGGGTTCTATTTATATTTCTGAAACTACCAATAATGACGCTATTAATGTTGACCAAGAATCTTCAAATAGCTTATTCACAAGTTTTTCTTGCCTTTTATCTAAAAGTATCATACTACTTTTTACCTGTATATTACTGAGCAAGTTCAACTCATTATATCTTGAAACAACCGATAAGTAATACCTTATTTAATTAGAGAAAAAAAGCAGTTAAAAAAAAACCCACAAAATATAATAGTTTATCTAATAGTAGCCATTATGTGTTTGCACACATTTCAGTATATATATATATATATATATCTATATAAATAAGTAGTAAAAGTTTATATGTGCAATAACTTATATTTGATAAAATAACTGTAATCATAAATTGCATAAAGTATGTAACTGAATTCAATATAGTGAAGAAGACGAAAAGACCCTTGCATTCAGTGAAGAAAAGGCAGAGTTTGATATCGCTGATATTGAAACAATTATAGCCGGATTTTTCAAAAGAATCTCAGATATTTATAAAAATAAATCTACTGCTAACATTTCTTCCACCATTAAGTTTATTCGGGTAAATATAATTTTATAAGCGATAAATTTTAGCCATGGATCATGTCTCACATCAACAAAGCAATCGTTAATCATTTATCTGCTGATTTTGTCATCAAATAATCCACTTTCACTCCCGGACTTTTAATTTTATGTTCTCAAAAGTAATTTTCCGTATAATTATAATGAATACAATCTCATGATTAAGTGATTTCTATTATATAGAGAAAAATATAACATACATATAACATACATAATATATATATATATATATATAAAATTATTTAAATTTTATATTTAAATCTTAATATCTTTATTAATGTTCATTTGATATAAGTTTTACTATTTTAAATAAGTAAAGGGGTATTTATTATTCTGTATATATGCAATATAAATATCTCTGAATCTAATTTATTTAATATAATTAATTTTCTATTTTACCTTATATATATATATTTTTTACAAAGAAATAATGTTATTTAATTAAATTTATAAAAATTAATAAAATTTTATGATATATAATAATGCTAAAATTTATTATTAAAAGTTGATTTAGACTAGAATTAGCTTTGGAGATAATTTATTGTATGTATAGGTAGGAACGCAAAGCAATAGGTCCGTCCATGAACCGACGGTCAAAATGGAACCGCCCTGTATTATTAACAGCCATAGTATTGGGTGGTTTTGTTACAACTTTATATTTATATTCCGAGTCAAAAAAAAAGAATTTAAAAAAAAATTCGCATGTCAAAATTGAAAGTTTAAGTCAAATTGAAGCTGATCAAAATAATTCAGAAGGAGAAAAAGAAATAGAAGCTCTTTCTACACATGTTCGAGAACCAATATCCAACACAGATTTATTATTGAATAAGAAAAACCGCCGAATAAAAAGTGATAAAGATGTTGTAACGGACACTCCCAATCCAATAATTCCTGGAACGCAACGAATTTACGTGCGTACATTCGGTTGCTCACATAATAACTCAGACTCAGAAACTATGAGTATGTAGACAAATAAAAACATTATATTTAGTGGGTTTACTCAAGGATTATGGCTACAGTATAGCTGATACTCTTGAAGAAGGGGATTTGTGTGTTGTTAATAGGTCGGTAGTCTATTTAAAACAATTATACAATTATTTTATTATTAATAAAACCATTAATCAAATTAATTACTAATATAATTAATATGTTTCAATAAAATATAAATTTAAAAAAAAAATATAACGTATAATTAATTTATTCTAAAAATAACATATATATATATATATATATATATATATATATATATATGTTATCGTTAAATTGTGTTTATATTAGTTTAATTATTTATTTATTAATCATTTATTAAAGTTCGTATTCCAATTATATATATATATATATTTATTTACTAAAAATAGTTATTATATACGATTAATTTATTAAATGTGTTAATTTATTATTAATTACCCATGAAATTTTATTTAGCTGTACAGTAAAAAATCCTTCGCAAGAAGCAATGGCGTCATTGATTAAAAAAGCACAAATTCAAGACAAAAAAGTTGTTGTTACTGGTTGCGTTCCTCAATCTGATAATAAGCTAGACATACTCCAAAATGTTTCTCTTCTGGGAGTGACCCAATTAAATCGTAAGTTTTGATCTTTTATTATAAAAGACTCTGTATTTAAGCTTCGTGTTTTTGCGCTTTACCAAATAATGCTATCTAAATTTTTTATTATTAGATTTATTTATATATATATGTGTGTGCTCGCGATATGTTATACAATCTAGAAGCACATATAGTTATATTTATGCACATAAATCATTGAAAATCTTTACATAATATATCACAAAGTTTGTTCTATAAATTTAATTGGCAGGTATTGTGGAGACTGTTGAGCAAACTTTAAAAGGACATAGAGTTGAACTACTAACAAAAGCGGAACTGCCGTCATTGGATTTACCTAAATTACGAAAAAACCGGTTTATTGAAAGTAAATTGATTTTACAATAAATTAATTTGATTAGTTATTCCTATCTCTGGGGGCTGTCTAGGCTCTTGTACGTTTTGTAAAACTAAATATGCACGGTAAGTCTTATGCTTTTATCAACTAACTCAATTACTGTTCATAAAATTTATTACATATATCAAAATTTATTTATGTAATACATATTTTATAGTTTATAATCTGAATATAATAATATGTTGGTAGCGTATAATTCGAGTTATAAATATAATAGGATAAATTATTAAACATCTGCTTCATTTTATTCATCTAAATGCAAACTAATATGACGTTATAACTGTATGTATCATATTATATACATAAATTGTAAACAAAATTATCTAAAGCTAATAAGTTATATGAAATTTTGATATGTCACATATATACTGTTTGCAGAGGGGACTTAAGCAGTTATGAGATTTCAGCAATAGTAAACAGAATAGAATCTTCTATAAAGGACGGGGTCAAGCAAATTTGGCTGACTTCAGAAGACTTGGGTGCATATGGATTAGATATTGGAACGGATATAATACAGTTGCTTCAAGAGTGTACAGGCTTTCTCGAGAAATATGAAAAATCAACAAATGAGCGCATAATGCTCCGTTTAGGTAAAACAGCTAAGTTTTGCTATATTATCCTAGGTATGACTAATCCTCCGTACATGCTTATTCATAATGAAAAAATTGTAAAGATATTAAACCATAGAAACGTTTTTAAATTCCTCCATATTCCAGTACAATCTGGCTCAACTCAAGTGTTAAATAAAATGGTATTCATTATGCTTTAATCATTAAACAATTATTTATTTTAGAATCGTGAATATCAAATTGAAGATTTCAAATTCTTGGTGGATACTGTACTTAACAATGTACCTAGAGTTACAATCGCTACTGATATAATATGCGGCTTTCCTACCGAAACTGATGAAGACCATAAAGAAACGATAAACTTATTAGATAAATATAAGTTTCCTGTAATAAATATATATTAATAATATTTTATAAATATACATATATTAGAGAAACCAACATATTTATTATATGTATACATATTATGTCTTAATATAAATTTAATAACAGTATTACGTTAGTAAATGTATTTATATCATATGAATCAGTATACATATAATATAAATGAATCTGTATATATTCTATATTATAAATTCTTATTATATTTATATTGTTTTATTGAATAGGTAGTGAATATCTCACAATTCTATTCCCGTCCCGGGACACCTGCATCCAAATACCCCAAAGTGAAATCACAAGTGATATTCTATTATTAATTTATTTTCTTAATTATTTTCTTATCTTCTTATATAATTATATATAATAATTATATATATATATATAATAATAATATAATTTGTATTATTTAGATTGTCAAAAAACGAAGCCAAGAAATGTCAGCTCTATTTAGATCGTATAAATGCACGGACTTTTTTCTCAATTCTTATCAGCGTGTCTGGTTTACTGAGATAGAAAGAAATCAATTAGTCGGACATACTATTCACTATATTAAATGCACCATACCTATAGACGAAAGTTTGCTAGGTCAATCAGACTGGGTATATATAACAGAAGTTACCAAATGGCATATCGTCGGTTATTTAAAACAGCCTCCATGCGATAATTTCAATTCAATTGATGAATTGTATATACAATAAACAAACCGAATAGTAAAAACAGACGTTTTTTTGCGAAAATGTGTTTTTTGAGAAAAAATAAGAAAATATTTGATTTAGACGTGAAAATTTTACAAAACATATAATAATTTCTACCGGTCCTGAAAACTTTATTAAATGATAACATTATATCAATATGCTGGGTTATCTACAGCATTGGTTTTAGGTTTACTGACATATGTTTTTATTTGTTTTGATGTATTATACGATACTCTCACTTTTTTATCAACTGTCAAAATATGTACCATCGTAAGTAAAAAATGATTTATAGAAAAACCTATAGTTTTTAACGTTATTTTTTTTAGATTGTATATAATTTCTGTATCATGATATGTTTTCTAACAGCAAAGCTGTTTTTACGTATATTTATTGGTCAGTTAAGGGCATTAGAATTTGAGGTATAAGTTTAATTGATTTTAGTGTCAAATTATAGCATTTATACGAATTCGGAAGAAACTTGTTGACTGACACAGTAATATATCTTGTTCTATCTAATCCCACGTTAAGTAACTTTTACAGTAATGTTTTATGAGAGCAATAGAAAGTCAAGCTACACCAACGACCACTCTTATACAGTTTGTATGTATTGTAATAATCTCTAAAATGGCGCATGTAATTGCTCACTTAAGGCTTTTTAGGGTACAAAAGTTTTGTCTCTGACCATATTTTAGGTTTTTGAAGCAGAGCCTTTCAGACCAAAGGATATATTCCGTTTGCTTGGTTTCCTTGCAGTTCTGATGGTGTGGGACATATTTTGCTTTACCACTATTATATCTAAAATTGAAAAAACTTCTTCAATTTATCTCTGGTTATTATTTGAAGTATGAAAAATATATATACTGCAAAAGTCCAATATTGCATAGTTTGAAGAAATATAATAATCGGTATTGTCTATATAATTATGAATGTATATTAAGTTAATATTATATTAATAATTATATGAAATATGTGTATTTATTTTATACATTTATTTATACTCCATTATAATATATACACTAATATATATAACTTTGATCATTAAACTCTTTTCTAATAACAAATATATCTATATATAAATAATTAATTGTTATATACATGTATAGTATAGTATATATTATAATAATAATAATAATAAATTAGTACTAGTGTAATTTTATTAATTATCTTACTCACCTTTTAGTACTTATAAGTATACTCAATTATATATGTAATTAAATGACATATTAGAGATATATATATATATATATATAGTAATATATATAGAGTAATAAAAATTGATTATGTATTTTATTAGATTTTGCAAAATTTAACATTTAACACTGAAAATTGCATTGAATTTATGTTCCATCTAGTCAATTATTATCAAGGAGGAGACTGGACAACGAAGAGTTTTTATATATTCATTATAAACGTTATATTTGATATTCTTTCTTTGTGTATATTTTTCGTAAGATAGTAATCAAGTAAATATTCTTATAGCTAATTTTCATATTATTTTTATTCCAATCCCCAAATCACATCCCCATGCATTTAGCTTCAGATATTTTTTTGGTAAGTAAAATAGTCAAACATATATGACTGATATACACATACAAAAATATATATATATTCATATATAACATGCTGCATATATCTACCTAGATATAAACTGATTGAAACGTATATATAAAATTTATAATATTAATAATAATATATATATATATATATATATATATATATATATATATATATATATATATATATATGTGTATATATGTCTGTATATATAGTAGTTATTTTTGAAGGTAGAAAAGCACTAAGATTTAATTAATCATTTACTGCTATTATTAGGTAGGAAGAGCTTTAAATACAAAAATAAAAGCGATTCGTAATTACCGCAAATTTCTGGCTAATATCAAAGAAAAGTAAGCAAGTGTTAATTAGTTCATATTATCAGATTCACTGAAGCTACGTTCGAAGAAATAGAAGAAGCAGATACCTGCATAGTATGCCAGGACATTTTATATGAAGGTTCCTGTAAATTACCGTGCGGTCACATATTTCATCTAAATTGCTTGAAGTATGTTTTGTATATCTTTTGGTTACTCACATATAGAGCTTGGTTTGTGCGGCAACCAAAATGCCCAACATGTAGATTAGATGCATTTGCTAGATCTGAAAATTCCACTGGAAATGCTGTAATCCCAGAACCCTCTACACAGCTGCATGCCAGAGCGCATATTGTTGATAGTATTCCTCAAGCGGTTGAAACATCTCCACTTTCATCTGAGCCTAACAGACCTAATACCCTTTATTCTGTAATAAACTACGTTCGATCCATTTTCATTCGACCTTCACCTCCATCAAAAGCCAAAATCAAAAAATTGAAGCTTACAAAACAATTGAAAAATAATGCTGAAAAAGTCAAACTTTACAAAAAATTGGTAATCATTAACGAATCTAGCTTTAATGCATGTGTAATATTTAAATAAAAGGTGTTTTTAGAGCAGGAGTATGTAAATCAATATATTAATTATTATATGATAATCAATTAAATCACTATCATAAATTTTACATGTTGTCGAAAATACATAAATACAGTCAAAATTCATTTATATATAATATATTTTTGTTGACTAAATTTACTGGAAATGTATTCATGCAGCATGCTTGTGTAAAAATAAAAAATAATATAACATACATCAAATTATTTTAATTTTACGTATAAAACAGCACCCCCCTTCACTTTATAGTTTATATAAATACAAAAATTTTGTAATTATATTTATTTTTACCATAGGCGGATTCATATCACACAATAAGTTTAGAATGGTATAAGATAGCGTTTACTGAAACAAAAAAAGAACAAATTTTAAGTAAAAATGCAACAAATAAATGAGAAAGCGATGATAAATATTTTAAACACCTTTTATTAACGAACCAGACAAAGAACAGATTATATATACATATATAGTACGTAAGTATAAATAAATGATTCAAAATCCTCCTAAAGTGATATGGTATGAAAAAGATGACTTCATATCTATAAAAGTGAAATTTTTACCGGCCCCTTCTTCCCCATTGTGTAAATTAACGCCAGACGGAGATAAATCAAAATGTATTTATTTAGAGAGAGGAGAGCAAAAAGCTACGATAGAATTATACGATTATGTAACTCAATGGACTATAAAAGAAATTTCTTCTGATGAAATAATTATAACTCTTACGAAAAAAAATTCTGAGGTATCTTGGCCTACTTTATCTAACCAAAGATATAACTTTGTCTCGCTTGATTGGAATAAATTTGTTGAAAATGATGCTGAATCTAATAATACAAAAGAGCACCAGCCATCAAATATCTCCTCCATTAAAGTTTATTTCGACTTAACTGAAAAAGATACAGAACCGGTTCATGAACCGATTGAACTCAAATATATTCTCGCCAAAGACACTGACCCAAAGAAATACGAGCAAGCTGTTGAATTTTGGAGCAAAACATTGACTTCGGCACAAAAATGCAATACTCTTACACTCATGTGGAATCGAACCTCCAAAGAAGAACGAAAGGTGATTATTTATAGAAAATAACCATTTGTTGCATCTCAAAGATATAACTAAACTAATATAAACAAAATCAAAAGATCCAGAGAATTTAAATAGAAAATAGACACACAATAAATATAATAGAATAAATTTACATTCAATAAGTAGACATAATAACCATCAACTGCACTCCCCTTCGTATATGTACTTACACATATGCGTATATAAATATCCATAAACTTAAATATTAAAGCATCTTAAAATTATTTTTATCTATATATATCTTGTATATATAGACAATTATAAATAGCAATTTATTGATTATTAACGGCATTATTAGGTTTTACTGAAAATATTAATTGAAACGATGGAAAAAGAAGACCCTAAAATATCAAAAGAAATAAAGGGGGGTTCAGAGTTATTAGAAGATTTGGATAATTCGGAATATTCCAGGTTACAAATTACTTATGCGTCCAAATGGGTCGACGCTTTCATTGATTGTGAAAATTGCCGTATAGATATATTACTTAGTATGTTTTTATTTTTAAATATGCATGAAAAGCAAATTGTTTGCTCTACTTTTATTTGATTATGGTACCTCTTGCCCCAATCACCTGATTGAACAGGAGAGCTATTAACGATTTATAAAATTAAAGCTTAACATCTTTGGTGTTGATAAAACATGTAAGAATTTGTATAATAACTGTTTTAATTTTGTAAAAACAATAATTGTATATTTTCTGTTGTGACAGTGTTTGTATAAATTTCTTAATTCTTTGTAAAAATCGAGTTTAATATACTTAAATGTTTTTTTCATAAAATATTCTTTATATAAATACGTACTATAAATAAGTTTTCAATGTTTTTAATTTTATGATAATATTAATAACTTAGTGTATCATTAAATCATGTTTTTCAGAGAACCTACTCTATTTGTGATACAAATAAAATATGGCAGTCTCAGCGCCAGCGGCGGCGACCAATTCTGAGCTTATTCAGATTCTAATTGATTCACAAAGTAATCAGAGATTAATTTAGTTGTTATTATCTTTAATGGCCATATCATATTTCAAATCACGCATTTTATAGGTCAGGATCAAGCTGTAAGACGTAGCGCTGAGGAAAAATTATATCATGCTGAGCAATTGAATTTTGTAAGATATTTTTAAGGTAGAACCGATAATTATTGGTGTTATTTTTTTTAGGCTGCCTACCTTGCTGAACTAGCACAAGAACTTTCAAATGAATCCAGTCAAAGTCTTGTACGTCAGCTTGCAGGAATATTACTAAAAAATGCTATATCCGGCACTGTAAGTACTTCAAAATATATATATATATATATACATGTATATTTCATTAAATTGCAGTATATAATATGCATGATTAATAAAATACTTAACTTACATAAAGTCTGAACGACATTAAAAGTAGTGGGTTTTTTTATATACATATGTATAAGTTTGTGTGATTTATATAACTATTCTCATCTATAAGTAAAATATTATAATTTGTGCAATACTATATATATATATATATATATAATTTTACATATACGAGAGATTATGATATATGTATACATATATATATATATGATAATATGTATATGTATACATACATACACATATGGAAGACATTAAATATAAAAATTAAATAAGTAATATTTCAAAAAATTAAACAGTAAATAGATTAAATTTAATTTAAATTATGAATTGACTACACATGAATTGTTAGGATCCCATAATCGATAAAACTAAACGTGAAAAATGGATGTATGTACCCGAGAATGTCAGCACTGGCATCAAAGAAATGGTAACACCTGCGCAAAATATATATGTAGCAATTAATGGTTATGTAATACTGAATAAAAAATTAATTATATATATATATATATATATATATTTTGTTACATGAATGATTTTCTGGTGACATAAATGATATATAAAGCTACAGTTTTGATTAATGTTCTCCAAAGGTCTTAACAACAATGCAAAGCTCATGCGAAGAAGCACAATCTGCTGCATGTCAAGTTATTGCTAAAATTGGCAGACTAGATATTACATTGAATACATGGCCTAAACTACTTCCAACTCTTATGGGGCTAATAACTGACACGAAAGGACCTCAACTCCCAAGAAAAGCTGCAGTCACAGCATTTGGTTATCTTTGTGAAGATGTTGGTCTTTTAGGAGAAGAATTAGGTGCTGAATTGTTAAATGTACAACAAAGGAATGCAATAGTAACCGCTCTTACAAAAGGTAGATTTTCTATTGATACTTATCTGTTTTTAGCCATGCAAGACGAAGATGTAGAAATTGTATTAGCGGGTTGTCGAGCTTTTTACCATGCCGTCCCGTTCGCTCATGAGGGTATGGCGACCACTGTACGTCTAATACACAGTAAAATAAACTTGTTTTACATTATTATACATAAGTTTGCCCTTAAATATCATTAGACAATATATGATCAGATATAAATATATATATATATATATAGTTACTGCTATTTTGAATAACAAAATATACTTAGTTTGCATTCAAAGTTGTAATTTAT
Source organism: Ophryocystis elektroscirrha (assembly GCA_030141585.1). Lineage (NCBI taxonomy): Eukaryota > Apicomplexa > Conoidasida > Neogregarinorida > Ophryocystidae > Ophryocystis > Ophryocystis elektroscirrha. Next base: position 31,353 of record JAQIFP010000064.1, read on the forward strand.
TTGGTAATAAATTATACAAAATGTTTGATCATCTTGTATTCTTTGTACTGTTTAACTGTTTAAGTTACATATCTGTCCATATTTATAAACTAGGAATATATACATTTTACAATTATTATTATTATTATAACAATCACATTTATTCTTTTATTTTATAAATTTTATGTCATTCACTATATACATATAAGAATATTTAGGCGGATCGCAACTTTATATTTGGACTAGTTGCACGTTGTTTAACGTGTGAAGATTTACGTGTTTTGCATGCTGCATGGGAATGTACTCTTCAATTAACAACAGAGTATTATTCACATCTTGAACCTTATGCATCTGATTTCGGACAATTAAGCTTGAAAACTATTCAAAATTATTTGGCTTTAAAAAATACGTCTCTGGAAATAAAAAGACAATCTGAAGTTGCAGCTTTAGCTGCTCTTGAATTCTGGAACACTTTATGCGATATAGAAAATATTTTAACAACAGAAGGCTTGGAAAAAGAAAATGTAGAATCCAAACAATTTGTTAAGAGAGCAGCACCCGTTTTACTACCCGTATTGTTTGAAACTATCACTTTTGATAATCGAGAAGTAAGCTTTAATTTTTCTTATCTAATAATTGATCTTCAGTAATTATATTTTAGTATACAAAAATACATAAGAGCTATTACATAGTTCATTAATTATTTTATTAAATAATGCCTCAAAATAACAACTACATATATATATGTATACATATGTATGTTATACATTATTTTGTGTTTTTAACTGTTATATTTACTATTGATGTAATAATAATTTGATTTTTTGTGTTTCAAGGAATTTGAGAATGACGAATGGACACTATCCATGGCTGCTGGAACCTGCGTTGGTTTGTGTGCACAAGTTATAGGAGATGATATTTTAATACCTGCACTCGATTTTGTGAACGCTAATTTTGACGATCCCTCGTGGATTAGAAGAGATGCTGCAGTTTTAGTATATGGTAAATTATATAATTTCATATATCCGAATTAACCAAAATTAGTCTTCATTCTAATTTTACCAATATTTAATTGATTTAATATAAAAAATAAGTGTAAAAGAATTACAATTCCTAATAATAATTATTTTCAGAATATATATATATATATATATATATATATATATATATATATATATATATATATATATATATATATAAGAAGATTTATACCAGATTAGTGAAATTAAATGTTAACATGTTTATATATATAATATATATATATTTTATAAAAAATTTATTAAAAATATTTT
>JAQIFP010000065.1:5439-32508 GCA_030141585.1 Ophryocystis elektroscirrha
ATATATCAGTATATATATACATTTATATATCAGTATATATATACATTTATATATCAGTATATATATACATTTATATATCAGTATATATATACATTTATATATCAGTATATATATACATTTATATATCAGTATATATATACATTTATATATCAGTATATATATACATTTATATATCAGTATATATATACATGAATATATATAAATATATAAGTTTATATATGCATTTAAACATGTCAATGTTTATATACATTTTTATTTATAAGTATATATTTAAAATTATATATGTAAGTATATATATGCATATATATTCATATATATAAGTTTATATATACATGTATATGTATAAATATATATATAGGTCTAGTATATACGTAAAATTTAATGATTTTTTAATATTATGATTATAATTATAATTTCAATAAATTAAAAAAAAAAAGATCGCTTATTTTGTATTTGAACTTTATGTATTTCAGTAAATTAAATGGTTGTAGTTAAAAAACGTTCATATTTAGAACGTTAAATATCAGTGTTATTGTTAGAAATGATTACTACCATAAAAATGTATAAAATATTTTGCTTTGATTCAAAATATAATCGTTTTTAGACTACGAAGCTAATGTTTTATGTATTGAAACATGCTGTTATTACGCAATTAAAGCCGCTATGACATCGCTGAATGATTATTCAATCATATACCAATCATTTAAATCTATAATACAGTAAAAAAAAAAAAAAAAATAACTTTTATGATAGGTGTTTTTTACTGCATAATGAAGCTGTTGTACGGTATCAGTCGATATTAAAGTGTCTTCAATATATAACGATTATGGATTATCAAGTACCCTACTTCCAAATCCAATCTAAGCTTTATACATCGAACCGTCTCTGTTTAATAGCTATACACATATTCAGCATAGTCATTGAGTTTCAAAATACTAGTCTTATTTTAAAGCATCTTGATGCTATGTTACAAACAATGGACCCAATATGGACAACGACCGATTTTGAAGTTATGTTTTATTCGTGCCGTTTCATCACTAAATTGCTATCCATTTTGCCTAGACCGAGCCGTTTAAATTTACAAGATATGGCGAGTATGGAAATAACATTAACCACCGAAGCTCCAGATATATTTTGGAATAGGTTTTCTCAGGTATAAATTTTACATAAAATTATATTAAATATATAAATATATTATAAATATATTTATATATATATATATAATTTATATTATAATTATATTTATTTATATGTATAAATTATATTATTATTTATATTATTATATATTATTTAATATTGTTTATGTATTATTATATTAGGTAATATATGCAAGTATGGATTCTTGTCAAAGCAATATTACTAAATACATGGAAATTGATAAACAAACTACTCTTTTAAGTTTTCTATACCTTCCTGAACACGAATCTCTACAAGTAGATGAACCAAAAAAGAAGCATAGCCGTCATGAACTCAATACAATATTAGAGCACATTGATAAATCACTTACTAATAAAAAAATAGATATTGCAAAAAAACCCGGAAATAATTGTTTACTGATAAATCCGTTCTTTGGTCATCAACTTATAACAACTATTTTAGCTGCATATCCGAACTCGAGATTGTGGGTATTGTGTTCATTTGGGCTACCAATTATTAAATGTATAATTCAGTTACTGCATAATCTTTCCACAAAACCTACAGAGTTCAAACCAGTAGAGGAAAATGTGAAAAATGAAGTATTTCCTCAATTCACATCATATGATGAAATGTATCATTTATTGACAGATTATATTCAACTTGCTGTTCTGTTATTTTTCCACAATAATAAAGAACAAACTCAAGAAAATATTAATTCTTTTGACGAAATGGTGTATAAACAATATAAAAATGATTATTTAAACACCCGCTTACAAAAAAAATGTCAACAATTATTATTTAATATTTGGCTTAATGTTTTACCTCAAACAAAAAATGTTTATTTATATTACACATCTTTACAACTATTAGGATGGTATGTGTTTGATATTAATTATGATCCTTTATTACAACTCGAAACATCTCCAATCACCGAAAAACTAACTTCAACCAAAAAAACTCAAAAAACCCTTGAATCTCGCTCCAAAGTATTTCAAAATCCTTATCTTTGGTCTGAATTTCTAGATTCCAATGATTGGCGTTTCATAAAAGAATTCAAGAAAAACAAACAGTTTCCTGTTTACAAAAGCTACATGGATATATTGAAAACGCTGCATCAGTCATCACTTTTGATAAGTTCTTTAGAAATTTGCCACGTAGGTTTTCTAAGCATTTATTTTATTAACCATTAATAATAGTTGTTGTATATAGACTGATTGTGTTTTATGCAGTTAGTAAAAAATTATTAATTACATAAATTAAATAATTATATTAATAATTCTATAATTTAAAAAAAGCTGTATGATATATATATATATATATATATATATATAAAAAGTTATCTTTAAAGATAGTTTACCGATTATCATGAAAGTTTTAAGTTATATATATAAAAAATATTAATAAATTTCTATTGAAATACCATTAAATTGTTGTTGGATATTAACAAAAATTGCATATATTTTTATATGTCCAGATGCTTTATACGTGGGGCTTTTGTTTTTCGAATCACCCGTTAGCAGACATTCATATTTTTTATTTCGATTTTTTATTCAAGTTTCTTAAAGAAAACCACGTAGCAATCCCTGAAAACTTTTTATGCAAGTACGATAATGAGTCCAATATGTATAGTTTTGATAAAAATTGGTTTCTTTCGAATGAACGCTTAACGATTTCCATACCAAACAGTAAAGACACAATAGGTATATGGGTTACCGAAAAAGATCGATTAATTGGAGCTATAGTTCCTCAAACAAATAATAGCATAGTTATAAACCTATTACCGTGTATTATTTTGGGAGGTCTTTCATCGCATTATTTAGTACGCAATTTATTCATAGGTTTCCTAGACAGTATAATACCAAAATGCTGCATATTGCGATTACGTTTTCTAATGGATTTTATAGCGGAACCATTATTTTGTGAATTGCCTTTATTACAGTTATTCGCATCCCTATTATTATTATGCTATGATTTGGACTATGAAGCATATATAGATGAGCTTTTTCCTAAGCTAAAATACCTTAATGAAATACAGGAAGCATCCACAAATACAGATAACAATATCCAATATTTACTTGAGTACCTAAAAACCGGGAAATCATGTGAAAACCGTATACATGACAATATATACACAAATATAGTCCAAAAAAGACTCAATATTACCGAAAAAACTGGAGTAAAAACGAAGAAACACTGTGAATCAAGTCCTCAGTATATAACGTGGAAAAAAAGAATATGTTCCATCCAAAATAATGAATTATTATTTAACGAAGAAAGATTGAATATACAGCATTGGGTATCACCATTATTGAACATTTTTTGGTTTAGTAATACCGTAACAAAGCATATATTTGAAACTTTAATTGAAACCATTATTTGTAATCAAACAGAGGAAGAAACAGCGTATATTTATGACAAATTAAACCATATAGGGCATTGGTGTACTGACAAAAATTACAATTTCTTATGTAACCCAGAACATCAGTTAAATATTAATAAACAGTACTTTTTTAACACTCCAGATGAATTATATGACAATACCCCTTTATTTGATCAAGACTATAACTTTATAGCATCCAAAGAAAAAAAAGAGAAGCCATCATATTTAAATAATCAAGATGTATTCGAGTCAGAATCAAATATTATTCAATTAAAGAATCTACATCAATTATATGACTTGTTATTGAACGATCCTAATATGAAGTTCTATAGTTATTTACTAAACAACAGTTTAATTAATTTGTATAGATATAATAACAAAGATAATAATTACATGAATATGCTTCAAGAGTCTCTGAATCAACCTTTAAATGTAACCTCGACAACAGATTCGAATGATACCGACTATAAGAAGTTAAATTTAGAACAATTAAAAGAATGGAGTATTTCTTTATGTAAAAGAGCAGAAAAATCATTTAAAACATCAGAAATATCTAATAAAGTTACATATAATTTATTAGTAGCTTTTATGAAAGTAAAAAACACACCAAAAATACCTGAAAATATTTTATATATATTGGCAGTCAAATATAGAGGGTGGTACGAGGCATTATATAAACTAACAGATCAAATGGAAAATAACATAGATTTCAATAAAATTGTTAATTATTTAACAAAAATACGGTTACTTGTAGACGAATTAGAGTTCGAATATGACTGGTATACTGGTGTAGCAATATATTTTACAAATAACTGTAAAACCAAGGCAGAATTGGAGGCAATGAATGCTGGAAGATATTCCGCAGCACAAATGATATGTCAAAGTTTAATCAAACAAACAACAAAACAGTTAGAAAAAGAGACTTCCTATACAATAAATTCAGATATAGCAAAAGAATTATCAAATTTATTATTCCTGGATAAATTAACAGTGTTTGATTTACTGTCTAATATAAATTATATTGATAAGTGTACATCAAATGACAGTGTCTATGAATTAGATGAGGACATTCGTACCAGTATGAAGAATATTAATAAATATATAGACATAGATAAAATCTATAAAAATATTGAAGAAAATATTGAAGAATCTAATTGCTTACTAAATAATCCCAAAATAATGAACTTTAAACCAGTAAATAAGTTTTTATTATCCGATTATTCTCTATGGATAACAGATTGGATCAGATCTTCCACACAGCTCAATCAGTGGAATTCTATATCTGAAGTATCCGATACATCCAATATTAATTTATCTTTGGATTCAAAGTCTAAACTGCAAGACTGGCTTAATGTAGCTAAATTAATTGATAAACACAAGTTTACGACCCCTTCAGCCTCCATTGGATTATGTTACGCTTTATTACAGAAAGTTTACAGTTCCAATTGCTCCTCATCAAATACTTCCTCAGATGCCATTACTTCTCCATTAACAATAACCTCCCTTCAAGGGAAAGATAATATAACCGAAAATAATAACGCGAAATTAATATCTCCTAATGCATCATATAATAACTTTATGAAACCAGTAACACAACCTCGCTATTTATATGATAATAATAATAATAATACTAATAATAATACTAGTAATAATACGAATATTCCCACGCAAAGTACATCTAACACAAATAATGTATTACCAGGTAGTGGGGCGCAACCTTTACTACCACCTGCTTCTTCGCAGCAACAGCAACAAAACTTATTGATAAATAACTCATCTGTGTACAAAGAAAAATTGGACGTATATGACATAATAGAAGAATTATTATTAGCATGTCAACAATTGGTAATATGTACATCACGTAAACTGCCTATGTATAATAATATACAACTAAAATCACAATTATTGTGCCAATTACAAACAGAGGCAAGCGAAGGATTTTTATGGATACAGCGTTACTGCATAGATAATAACAATAATAATAAATTTATAGACAATATTCCTTTAATGGTTACCTGGAGGGAGAGATTGTTGAATAACTGTGATGATATGAAGAGCTGGAGTGATTTATTAATTTGGAGAAGTTGCTTTTTTACATTAGTACAAAATATACTTAAACAACCTTGGGGAGATGTTGCTTGGACTATATTACAGTTTGCTAAAATAGCCCATTCCTCTCATTCATTATTTGATGTTGCTTTTGCTCTGATATCTAAGCTTCATACACTAAATTCTTTCTTTACGTGTCCAGCATATTATTGCGATTACTTAAGAACTGTTCTTCGGTGTCAAAAACTATGTCGAACTCCATCCCAATTATTAGCAGCATACAACCTATTACAGAGTATAGACTATAATGAGTTTAAAAATATCATATATGACAATAAAGAGGATATACTGTATACATCATTAAATCAATTAAAAGCTAAATTATTTATAGCTAAAGCTAAAACATTACTTCAATCACCCAACTTATACCCAGATACAGATTTACATATCTTTGATAATTCCTCCAGTTTTAACGTCGAAAATGAACCAAAAAATACCGAAAATGAGTCAATAAATAAAAATGAAAAATATCATTGGCTAAAGCAATATACAGAAACATATAAAGATGTTATATTTAATATAACAAATATACCTTTAGTAAAACACGAATATAATCATTATACAACCAAATGTGAACCTTTCGATTATACAGTAGTTTATTCATTACATAAAAAACCTTTCCAAATGCCATCAATATATCAATCCAATAAAAAAAAATCCAATCATACAGAGAATAAAGTTGTATCTTCGTCTTCATTCTCAGCTTCCTCTTCTTCAATAATATCCAATGGAACAGATAAATCCCCTAATAAAAACAAAGTCAAACCGCAAACAAAAAATCCTATAGTCAAAATAAGTCCTACAATTACACCTCATCAAGAAGCACCATTATTTGTTGCAGATAATGCAAAGTCACCTACAAACAATGAAGAAGTCAAACATATACCTCTATATTTACCTAATAATGTACAACAAGTGGTTGATCAATTATATTCAGCCTTTAATATATGTCCACTATTACATAAAACGTACGAAATTATGGCCAGATTATTAGAGCATTTATTTATGCTGTATAGGTTGTCCAAAGATACCACGGTGTACGTAAAATATGGTTATAATAGTATCCTTAATTATTTAATGGGTGCTACATTGAATCCATATAAATCTACATTTTATATAAGTCGAGTATTTTGGCTTCTAAATTACGATACAGATAAATTATTATTGTCCCAATGTTTGCTAGATCATTCAACATGGCTATTGACTTCCGATATGTGGTTAGAATGGATACCAGAAATAATAAATGGATTATCTAAACCAAATTGGATGCATTTTAAAGTCCTCTTGGATTTATTAATGAACCAATATCCCCAATTAGTAATATATCAACTAATAACATTAACAAATAATAATAACCAACATATATTCAAAAATAATTCTTACTCCGTACCCATTAAATTATATGTTAATCAAACTATCAATACAGCTAATCAAATATTAAATAATTGGTTAACTGTCCAGAATATACACCTATATAATACAATCAATCAATTTTGTCAATTTATTTCACAAAAAATACAAAATAACTTCAGCATTATTGAGGTTGTGTATTCAAATATAGTTTTATTGATTAATTGGATCGTTAATCACTCCAACCAATTATCTATTAATAAAATTAAAATATTTACAGAGTTCTTGCAAGTATATATACTCAACAAATTATATGGAGCATTTTCTCTACATAAAAAAACAGAAAATTTATCAGAAATCGACTCTATATATGTAAATATACTTATACAATATAAATCACAAATTGCTAACCAATTTTCCTGCGATATAAGTACCTTTAAAATCAATAAAATTATTACAGATATTGATAATTTGCTCTTTAATTTAATTGTATGGAAAAAAAGATTATTTGCAATATTTCAATCTACCGCCCTGCAAAGAAAAATTATATTAAAATCTATTTTATTTGATTTTTTGCAAAATCTTAAGTTTTATTCAAATAATTCTTTATTCTCCAATTCATTCAAATTACCAGGGTACAATTTCTTAACAAATACAAACATTTTGAAGCTTCATAAAAATATTCAGTGTTATTCTTTAATAGACCATTTTGGCTTTGAAGTAGTTGCCATAGACTTGGAACAAAAAATCGAAAACCATGCTTATTATCACCCGTATACCAACTATTTAAATATTACAGTTTCCAATGGAGTAAAGCACACGTATATAATCCAGTCGTGTACATATAATACTTACAAGTCCCATGAACGTCTTTATTATTTGTACAATCGCCTAAACAGTATTTTATATATGGGGAAGAAATCTCGAACTCGTACTCTTAGGTTTGCTACTCAACTATCGATTCCTATCTCGTATACTTCTAGACTCCTTTATGTACCATTTATCAACGCTGTTTCCTTAAGTGAAATTGCAGATAAACAGCAGATGTCTGTACTTCATTACTACGCTCATCACACAGATAACCTCTTGAGAGATGAAGATTTAGAACCCGGAACATCTTCCCCAACAAAAAAACGTAAGTTTTATACAAAAAAAAAAAAAAAAAAAAAAATAAACTTTTAAAAAAAATTAATAATCAACAATTATTATAAATTATTGTTATAAAAAAAAAAAACCTATATAAAGTATATATATATGTATAGTGTATATAATATATATATGTATATATCTATAAAGTTTATATATATGTATATATATATATATATATATATATATATATAATTATATAATGTTGAATAATTTTGTATATTTCATAATAGGATTTAATTACTATAAATTATTATTGTTATAAATTATTGTAGGTATAGATAAAATTACAACACAGTCAAAGAAAGTTTTAACTTCAATTTCTAAAAAAATACTTCCTCAAGAACAGCAAGAAGTGGAATGTCTAAATGATACTCCAAAATCTAACAGAAAAAATACTAAAAGTTCTACTACAGATTCAGAATGTCATTTAAAACACCAAAAATTCATATATGACTTCAATAAAGCTTTCACTTGTATATTCGAGTTTAACAAAGAGAAGGTTTCCCAATCAAACACAAGCATTCTCAAATTTCTTTATAAAATGTTTGATCAAAACGCCTTAATAAATTATTTAAAAAATAGTTTTGATTCCATCGAAATTTACCACACTTACTATAAAAAAGCAACACGCCATTACGCAATAAATTCTCTTCTCTCATCTTATGTGCTTTGCTCTATAAATAGTTTCGAGCCATCCTCAATTTACTTCAAAACATCTACTAACGGGAATTGCTATCTTTTAAATCATCATACACAATTATCTAATTTGAGGCTTACTCGAATTCCCGAAAACAACTGTGTCCCATTCAGACTAACTCGAAACATAAATAAATGGATAGGAGTCCACGGAAAACTTGGAATGTTCCCAGCAGCGATATTTTCATTTTTATCAGCAATGATAAAATATGAACATTATATGCAAACCTTCTTTTACCTTTATTTCAACTCTGAGTGCTGGGATGATTTCTTTGCTCCAAATATTTTTTACACTAACGATGGATCTTCCAAAATATACCAAAACTTTATTTTTAACTGTTATTCAATCAATCAATTGTGCTATCTTGACCTCACAACAATCAACGAACTTCTTACCTACGTAAGTTATCAATCTAAAAAAAAAAAAAAAAAAAAATATAATTAACATAATAAATTTATATATATTATCATATTCAAATATAATTATATTATAATATATAACAATATTATTATAATGTATGATAATATTATATTGTATATATTAATATAATTGTATTACATAGTTATATTATATAAAAATATACTTACAATAAAGTGTAATATAATATTTTAATGTAATTAAAGTATATTTAAATATAATTATCATATATAATAATATATATATATATATATATATATATAATTATTTATATAAAAATATGATATCATTTATAATATTCAAGTTATATTATATAAAAATATAATTATATTATATAATAATATAATATAAAATAATGATTGTAACTTTAATAATAAAATTAAAATTTAAAGTTGCAAACAAAAACAATACTAGTCAAAAAAAAAAAAAAAAAAACCTGTAAAAATACTTAAGAATTTATAAAGATAACTTTAGATATAAATTTTATTATTATTTAATCAGGAATCCACTGATAAAATATCAACAAGAAGAACAGACAGAAGAAGATTATTTGAAAAAATAGTGAATCCAGAGTCAAAGTATTTTCCAGAACCTTCATTTACACTTAAAAATTTATTTACCGAAGAAAATGGCGACATAAATGAAAAAATTAAACAAAAAGCGCTTACGCATTTAACAGAACAGTTTAATATATTGCAGCCATATATTGAGCAATGCCGAATAGCTTCGTTACAAAATACTATCAACATAATGGATGCTTTTTATAAATTATATATACCAGAATCTAAAGTAATAAAAATAACTGTGATAACTTTTTTTTTTTTTTAGGTTATAATTTCCGAAAAAGAAAAAAAAAGTAAAACGGATAATAAGGACAATGATTCTGAGATATCCCACCAAAGGTGCTACTCTAAAATAAGTTATTTGGTGGATGCATCATGTGAAGTGGAGAGACTATCTCTTCTTAAACCTTCATGGAAACCTTGGTTATAAACTTAAATTATTAAGTAAATAATTCGAATACGACAAAAATAATTGTTAGGAAAAATATAATTATAGTTGTATATATCCAATCTGCTATATTACATACGCCAATAGGAAATTTTATGTTTTTGTTTTCATATTCTACGTCCATATCAATAAGATTACAGTCGTATATTTTGGTATTCAATATTGTGGGGCAAGAACAATGTTCTTCAAATATCCAATTGCATGTTTTTGTATATTTTTCATCACAACGATAGGGCCCAAAATAACAACCCTAAAAAAAAAAAAAAAAATAAACTAAAAGTCGTACAGCATAAACAGTAGAGTTGTCGGTTTTTCTGCCTAGCTTGCACGAATTTATTGTACTCAAGCTATCACGAAATGGTATATTCAAAAGCTTTGCAATTTTTGGTAAAACCGCTTCACTTATTTTCTCTAATTTTAAATCTTCCTGTGTAATACTTAGCGAATCCGAAATTGATTTATTTATATTAAACATTAATGCAAAACATATTAATAATAATTTTTTCATTTTTTTTTTTTTATCAACAGCAAAGTGCTTTTTTATCAAATAATAGGTTTTATTTGTTTCTAAGTAAAATTTGTGTTTTCATTACTTGTTTATAATGAAAAAAATAAAAAAGAATTTCATGTAATTCGTACATGTAGACTTTTTTTTTTAAGTCATGAACATCATCTTAATAAACACTAAAAAAGTTAATATTTTTTTCAAGTAGGAAATAAAAAATTAAAACATGTTAAATATATCTAACATTTAAAAAACTATCATTTAGTGTAAAAACAAGTCTAAAAATTAATACAAAATACAACTTTTTATTTTTTTTGAAGAAAAAAAAAAAAAATGTTAATTCTATATATATTCATAATAGGTTATATTTCAGCTAATACAGTAATACCTTCAGTGGGCTCAAGTCTTAGCTTATACACAATAACAGTCGAAGATTATCCATGGGTCTGTAACTGTGACCGAATTTCTCGAGAAGCAGTAATAAACGCTGCAGGCTCAAATTATACCTTTGATTTTACTACAGCTAGTCAAGTTCCTTGTTCTATAAGCTCTGGTTCAAGTTCAGATTTATGTGATGTATCTAACTTTGCTTTACCATTTATAAATATAAATTATTTAATATTCCTAACTTTAATTATTTTTTTTTTTGTGTTTTCATAAAAAAAAAAAAGTTGTTATTACTTTACAATAATACAAAAAAAAACCCCCCTAAACATGCATTTCATAACTCATTATTATATCAATTATTATATATTAAATGTAAAAAAAAAGAAAAAGTATTGAGTAATATTATTACCATATAATTATAATACATCTTTATTTTTAATATAAAACTCTTTAATTTAATAGTGCATAAAATATTTTGTGGTTTATGTTTCATGAAAAAAATGTTTTAGAGGTTCACGGGTACTTAAAAATCCTGAATGCAAGTACTGAAGACAGTCTCAATAATATCAAAACTTTGACTCGTGAGTCCTCCTTTTCTAAATATAAAGTTCCTACATTTGAGCTTATAGCTCGAGAAAAAGAGTTTCTGAGACAAACTAGTTTAAGTAATATACATTATACATATATAAATAGTTTATTATTTATAAAGATAACTGAACTTTTTTTTTTTGTTAGAATCTGATAATGCTTTTCCAAAAAAAACCTCCCCCTTTTCTGAAAATTCTCAAGCTACAAAAAGCAACTTACTTTTAGTAAAAAAAAATGTTGAAAAAAGAAAAAAAAATTTGGCACTACAAAAAAAAGACAATGGAGTCAAAAAACTCACAGCCACTGGCAAAAATGTTGCAGTAAAAAAGGCTATACTGAAAAACAATGAAGGCAATAAAATGGATTTTTATAAAAGATCTTTGAGTAATCTTCGGGCAAAAAGAGAAGAAGAACTCCAAAAAAAAAAAGCTGAGGAAACTAAACAGAGGGAGTTGCTTGCAGAACGTGCAAAAAATGCAGCTATTCTAAGAAAAAGAATGGTACAAATGTACAAAAAAAACCAAGCCGAACAAAAAAAAAAAGAAGAAGAAATAGAATTAAAGAAAAAAGAAGCTGAAGCAAAAAAAGTTATAAGGAAAAAAGTAGTGCTAAAAAAAGTTATAATTGCTAAACAACCACTAGTTATAAAAAAAAAAGAAACACCAATTAAAGAACAGCCGACAGAAAAAAATTCTCAAGAAAAAATCTCTCAAGAAAAAATCTCTCAAGAAAAAAACTCTCAAGAAAAAAACTCTCAAGAAAAAAACTTTTTAGAAAAAATCAAACCCGTAAAAAAAAATGCTCTTTTAATGCTATTTGGCAAGAAGAATGCTATAAAATCTAATTCAGTTTTAAAAAAAAAAAAAAGTCTTGTTAAACAAAAAATAATTTCTTTGAAGCCGGGTTACGTGCTTACAGTAGTTAAAATGCAACTTTGTGTAATTCATGGAAAAAGCCATTTGAATATAAGATACAGTGATTTTGAAAAGTTGCATGTAGATGTATACTCAATTCCAAAAAAAAAAGCTTTGTTTGTTGCACGAAAATTGCTTATAGGTAAAAACGTTAATATCGAAAAAAAAAAAAACCCCAGTTTAATACAAAAAGTAACAAAAAAAGTACTTCCAAAAAAAAGCTTTTTAAAAAAAGTTTTGGAAAAAAAATTGGAACTAGCAAAATTAGCACTAATAAAACCTCCTAGGAAGAATAAGTCATTTGAAACTAATAGTGCAGATTCAAATACCAAACGCATCCTTGAAAAAAAGTTTACTTTCAAAATGGCTCCCAAAATATCAAAATCGCACGAAATAAAAAAGCTTATGTCAGATTTAATAGCTCGAAAAAAAGAGCAAGCCAAACTTACTTATAAACCATTAATTGATTTAAATTCGAATGATTTAAAAATTAAGCAAATAAAAAAAAAAGAGCAATTTTCCAAAAATTCATTAAAAAAAACAATAATAGAAAAAAAAGTAGTTTTGAAGAAGCAGCTTAACCGTAAAAATGAAGAAAAAATTGAAGAAAAAATAGCACGTTTTTATGAATTAAAAAAACAAACTGCTCATGCTTTAAATAAACTGAAAATATTACATCTTCATGATTCTATTGAAAGACTTTTAGAGGATATTCAAAAACAGGATGCTTCTGATTGGATAGAAGATGAAGATAAAATAAATGATGACAGCTCGAATGTATTTATTGAGGACGTTGATTCCAATCAATCTAAATCAATTTCTTTTTCCCCTCGTAGTCCATCTATTAAACATAGTTCAAGCTCGACATATCCTTTGTCTTCAAAAAGTTCGAGTTCTAAAAAGACCGTTAGAATAATGGAACCGGTTCCTAATAAAATTAAAACATATAATTTATGGAATGAATTTTCTGATCGAGAAATATATCCAGCAGTGTTTCAGAATGCAGTACATAGTGTACCTTATAAGACAATTATTCAGCCACAATTTCACCAGATGTATCAAGATATGTCTCGGAAAATGCCTCTTACTCAATACGTTGGAAGCGTAATTCCGAATCAGAAGTTTTTTGAGTACGTAAATGTCTTCAAAAACGCTTCTCAACCTTACAAAAATTATCCAAATAATTTGGAGAAAATACGTGTTCCCGTCAAAAGTTTGATAAAATTATTTCCTGTAACAAATGAAGATGCCCTTCCGTCTAATTCATGTATATGGCCTTCCTCATGTTGTATGGTGCCACCCAAAGTGCTTAATTGATTTTATAAGAAACTAAAAAAAAAACTAACAAATAACGCTATCGCTTAGTTGTTTTAATAAAATATAAACGTCATCAACGTCATTTAGATAATAACGTGCATTAGAGGGTTTTTTTCCCACAGTTACTGAGTATGCATTGGGATAAGAATGCAAAATCTGAAACAAATTTTTTTGTTTCGTGTTTTTTTTTTAAAGTAATTTTAGTTTTTTTTTTTTTTAGTGATTTTAGTTTTTTTTTTTTTTTTTTACACTATATATTACTTTTTTAGTAGTTTCTGCTGCATGGTCAGTTGATTTTCCATGTTCACTTAATACTGATTCTGTGGAATTAGATAATATCTCATTAACTGTAAAAAAAGTGTTTACTACTGGAAACATATCTTCATCAGATCTAATATAACTTTTTTTTTTTTTTTCTACCTATCATCACCGATACATAGAATAAAATCAACTGGTTCTAATTCATTTAACTTAGAGACAATATTTTGAACAGCGCAACCTTTATTAATGGATTGCAATTTCACCTCTACATAACCTTTCCCACTAGTAACACTAACAGGCCAATCTACAAGAATTTCTCTGAATAAAATTTCGCTATTATTTGCTTATACTTCAAGAGATTCAATAATTCTTTTGCTTGCCATGAACCCAAATCAGGGTCAGCATCTCGATATTGAAACACAATGGCGCTACCCTAATGTTGCACAAATAAAAAAAAAAACTATCACATTTTGATTTCCACATAATACGCACATATAACAATCTTATACTATTTTTATATAGCTGTGAAAACTTTTTTTTTTTTTTTTTTTTTTTAAAAGATAATATTTCTTTATATTATCATAAACTTTAAGTATGTAGTTTTTGTTATAGAAATAACAGCTATTGAATGCACATTTCTTTTTGTATAAATGTCACTATACATTATGAAACCAAACGAAACGATTACTTTATTTTCGATTATTGCTCCTTCAACGCGTTTTATAATTTGTTGCATAACTGACAGAGCTACTTTCTTCCATTCCATATTTGTGTCCACTTCAGATTGTTTCCATTCATTTCCATAGAACTGTGGAATCTTAAAATAAAAGCCCAGTTCAGCACAAAGACCAAGATTTTCAATACCTTCCATAAAATGAATAATATTTATCCTTTATTTACTATATAAATCGTTTAACGTAATACATTCACTATATACTGTACAATTATTAAGTAGTTAAAAAAAAAAAGATATTTCAAATTATAAATACACACATATTTCATAATAATTGTATAAGGTATATACCCCTTACAAGAAATATACTTAGAATATGCTAATTTATATATTAGTAATACCTGCAAACCACTCTTCAAGCTGCTTGTGTGTTCTTCCAGATAAAATAACAACTGTTGCTCTTGAATGGCAAAGCTTTTGTAAGCATATTTTAGTTTTTGTATCGCAAGATGTTCCTGTAGCACTTAATCGAGCTTCTTTAAAAAGTACACTTCGACAAAATGGTGCTAAAGTACCCTAAAGGTAAATAGTATTGGTAATTTTAGTTACCAACTAAATCATAAGACATTATACTAAATATTAGTAGTCACTTTATATATCAAGTACTGCTTTCAACGTGTAACATATATATGTGTATAGTTATCCATATATTAAAATATATAAGTATATGTTTGATTCACTAGTAATTTACAATTCTATATTATTTTTCTTTTAATTGAATAGATATTGATATGTATATATGCGTACATGGTTATATATAATGAAATGTTCTAAATATATATATGTGTATATTTATTTATTTGTGCAATTATTAATCATCAACATGGATTGAATACATACGTATATATATAAATATATATAAATAAATATATATAAATAAATATATATAAATAAATATATACGTTAATGTTTAATTATGTTGAAAGATTATCCATATTATATAAATATGTATATATATGTGTATATCCACTTATTAATACTGGTGAATATGTATTAAATAAATAAGATGTATGGGTATAGTGATGAATAGAAATATGTATATACGTTGAGCAAATCTATTAATATAATATCTTTTTTTCAAAACAAATAATAAATTAATACCTATAATTAAACAAATTGTCTCTGTGCTCTATCTTTTTATAAAATTTTTATAATCGTATATAGTCACAAATAAAAGTTTAATTACTGTATAAATCAATTACCTCATTGTCGAAAAACAAAACTGGATTCTTAGAGTTGCGAAATGCCTTGACTACATGAGATTTATTCAAATAAAAAAAGTCTTGATCTATAGAAATTTTTGGAAGCTGATCAAATCCCAGAGGAAGATAGCGAATATTTGCGGTGTTTCCAGAATTTCTCAGTTCAAAAAGAAAATCTTTGGACCATTTCAATGTGGACGACCTTTCTAGAAACATCTGGTCTCTATTGAATCGAGCTATCCATTGATCATTATAAGCAGTAGCTGCAGTATCTAAAGCCTTTACAATATCGTCTATCTATGATCATTTAAAAAGAAAATGAAGAAAAATCATACTTTCCATGGATTTATTCTTATAGCCGAAGCTAAAAGGTAGCAGCTCCCCAAAAATTCTGACAGTATCAAAGGTGCTGGGTTATTCCGATGACAACAAATAAATTCGAATGCAGTCTATAATTGAATTATATAAGCTGCATAGATATGTTATATACTTTGATTATTATATAATTATATGGATTTTTTTATATATATCTCTATACCACATATCTGCATATATATCCCCATATATATTTGTATATAAACCTGTACATATGTCTCTATATATATTTGTATATATATTTATATACACATTTGTACGAATATCTTCATATAAATATGAATATATATCTTTATATATATTCGTATATATATCCGTATATCAATTATATATATATCTGTATATATAACTTCATATAGTTGATAGATCACTATATACATTTGTATATATATCTCTATATATAATTGTAAATAAAATTGTATATATATCTCTATTTACACTTGTATAGATATTTCTATATACATCTGTATTTATATCTGTAAATAAATCATTATATATTTAAATACATATTTAATTAAATATTAATACATAAACTTTTATACATATCTTGATATATTATTTTATATGTTGATATGTGTATTGTTGTAAATGTCACAAAAACTAAATATTTTTATGTACTTTAATACATGCATTAATTCAATTACATATAATTTAAGCTTTAGTAAATTAAAAAAGTTTTATATGCTATCATCTTGATGCTTTGTATAGTTCAACAACATTTTTACGTACATTCATGTTGAACACAGTTCGCATGAATGACTTAGTACTAGATTTTTTTTTTTTTTATATGGAATATATGAATAATCTATCAAAAGAATCTTTACTATGATTGAAGTTCTATTTTTTCTATAATTACATATGCCAAGCTAAAATATTTAAAGTATTTTGGACTTTGAATAAAATTATATATTACTAAATTAAGTCCTTCACATAATGATGTTTCCAGATAACAGTTTGAGGCGCTTAATAATGCATATTTTTCCTCAACAGATATATTGCTCATTTTAAGTATGATGGGCCCCACTAAATATAAATGCATTATATTATATGATTAGTTTGGAAGTTATATACAGTTATAATCAAATTAATTAGTTTTGTTCAGTATGTTATTGTATCATAAAAAGCTAAATTGGGTTTATATTCACGTATATATAATTCCTTAGAATCATATATGCTTATATATATATATATATCTTATATGTATATAAATATATATTTCCTCAAGATTATATATGCTTGCGTTTATATATATACATAGTAATATATATTTTCTTAGAATCATATATGCTTATGTTTATATATATATATATATATATATATATATATATATATATATATATATATAAATATAATACGTATAATGCATAGAGACAGACAGAGAATTAGTTATAATTCATATATACAATCATATGCATTTAAAATTTTTCATTATACAGCTAAGTGTATAAGCGTGTATAACTGTAGCTTTATATCATTAACGGGAATACAAAAAATATTGATAAATAAATTAATAAATATGTGTATATGTGATTGTATATATATTCAAATATAATTTTGATAATTTTACTCTTAGATTTAAATTCCGCATTTATTTGATCTGCTAATTCTTGTACTTCTTTAGCGTATATATCTTGGTAATTCCAGCTGGTGGAAGGCACGTGCATGTACTGTAAACAAAGCTGCAATCTGTCACTTCGCTTACTTGAACTAAGACTGTTTTTTTTTTGGAGTAAGGATACTCCTTAAGAAACTTTTTAAATGCTTGAAATTTGAATATTAAGCCTTGTAAATTTAAACAACGATCTATTGATGCAAACACAAACTTGTTTCGAAATTGCAATCTAAAAATAAATTTAAATTAAGAGTCAAATCTTAATAATTAAAAAAATTTAAGACAACTAATTAATCAATTTTTTATTAATAATGAAAAGATTCATAGCTATAGGTATCAGTAGATTTCACAATTATAAATTGTCAATAAAAGTCCATATATATATATATATATATATATATGTATATAGGTATATGTAGATAAATTAAACTATATATATGGATATATGTAAATATATATATGTATTAATATATGTATATATATATAGTTATTAATAAATAGAACCATGTATGCAGATAATCGTATAATTTTGTTCATAAGTCTTCTGTACTGTTGAATGTAAGTACAATAAATAAATAAATATATATATATATATATATTAATGATATTTAACAAGCAAAGGAATAAATTATTAGTTGTTCACTGACTGATATCTGGCTTTCCTTTGAAGAACGTCGGGTAACTTCATTTTTTTGAGTATGTCATCATATTGAATTTGGAAATTACTAATCCGAAGACCAACTGTTCTTTGATGACAAGTCAGCTCTAAATAACCTCCTAGACGGAAACAATGATCAATATCCATAAGTCTTTTTACGCACACCATGAATTGACGTGCGTAAGAGAAAAAATGAAAACCAATCAAATCACAAGCAAGCATTCCTTCTAAAATCTATAACTTATTATGGGAATAGTAATAAATCATCACACACAAAATTTATTATAGGTAAATACGATACATTATTCATATTGAAACTTATTAATTTTAAATATATATTTAATACATATTATAAATGATGTGTATATTATGTATAAGTAATTTATTGATGTTATAGAAATTGTCATATTTTCCATATCCTATAACTTTATAATACTTGGTATACTATAGTTGAAATATTGGTTATACAATTCTCTAGTTACATATAGGTATTGCATATTTAATTATATCTATTATAGTTACTATATTATTTCATGAGCTATAATATTAGAACTTTGTTACTAAATATGTTAGTTTATATACAAATATATTGATATTTTTAAAAAAGTACGATTAATCAATATATATGTATATATAATAATGAAAATAATAATTTATACTGTACAATTTACTGGGTCAATAATATGTTTATGTTTGATTAAACATAAATAGTATATATATATATATATATATATCATAATTTGTATTATTACATCGTTGTACATAGGCAGTGATTGCATTATGGCATAAGATGGAAAAGGAGTTTGCAAAAATAATCCAATAAATTTTTTTATATTCGTGTTAGCAGTTATATGCTGCAAAAAATATTAATAGCATTTTAATTTATACTTGTGGGGCTCTGAGCAAGTGTAAATCATGTACCCATACAAGATCATTTTCAGCAATTCGAAAAACAACAACATTGGCAAACAATTTATTAACTTCTTCGTAAGCTTCCCATTTTGTAGAAATTATATTTCGTACAGATCTATAAGAAACTGTAAAATTTTATATTTGTAACAACTTACTCGTACGCTAGTACAAACACATTATGGAAATGTAACCATAAACATGCATGCGTGAATGCCATGTAATCTTTAAGCATTTCTTCCGATAAAAATACTGGAATGCAATCATGCACTTCAAGCAAGTTGGTTATCTAGACAAATATATTTATACAACTCATATATATCAGTTAAAAGTATTATTTATATTTTTACAAATATAGCCCATTATTTGTTAACATGTACATATACGTATAGAAATGGTTATCTACACCAAATTGAAGCTAATTATTGATTAGTAAATTACATGTATTATATTATAATAATATATATTAATTAAATTATTTTATTTATATTTATATTTCTTAATAATTATTGAATAAATTTTAAATGGTGTATTTTACAGACTAAATTATTTATAATTGAATTATAATGGGTTCACCTTGTAAATGTAGTGTAAGTTGTTTATTTATAAATGAAATACTTATTATTTTTTTCCCAATAATAATAATAATAAATTTTGTACAATGACATTACCGTTCTCTTTTGCTCATCAGTAGTGGCAAATATACCAGGCCATCCCACGAATTTACAGTTTGGGTGTATAGATTGTCTTAGTTGATATAATTGGGGCATAATAAGTGACTATAGTGTATATATATATAAAAGAACTTACAACTTGTTTCCTGACACCAAAAGTACCGTCAGAATTAAGTATAACCTGTATAGGTAAAAATATAGCTAGAATATATAAACTGTTATCAAGTTGATATTCATTCTCTGATTGCTTCAATTCTTCAATCATTTCTTCTGGCATTTTTTTTGAACACCGATTATTCAAATTAGACTGCAAATATTAGAATTAATAGTTTTTTTACTGTTGCAGTGCATTTCTTTCCATGGTGAGTATCTTCTTCCACCTACAAAATAATAATAAGCTTTCTGTTATAAGCTTATTTCTCGTAAATTTAAACAGAAATGTATACTTATATATATACAGCTACATATACGGTAGTATAAAATATAAAAATGCGGCATATCAATATAAAAAATTGAATAATTATTATTTATAGCACAGTTATTTGTAAACATAAACTATGCTTCATAATTTGTAGATTTAAGTAATTATTATATGTACAAAGAGATTACTAACTTCTCTTTTATGATATGCTCGACCAAAACCACCATCATCTTCAATAATCATTGATGGACCAGTAGGAGTAATTAAATATTCTTTGGATGCCCAACGAAGGAAAACTCCATCGGGACTTGTAACGGCATATTTATACTTGAAAACATGCCAAATTGGTAAGTAAAGAGGATCAGGAGTTATCCAACATGTAGAATCTACAATAGGATCTAAAATTATACCCTTTTCCACATCCCAATTTCCTAATGTTGTACAATTTTAGAATTAATAATTGTTGCAAATTCCGCATACAAACATAAATGTTATATAAAAAAAAAATTTGAAATTATTTAAAGGCCTGTACATTAACGTATGTTACCTAATTCTGTAGATGATCCAACTAGTACAACTTTTTCTAAATTATCTACACTAGCTGCAGTACGAAAGGTAACAGCACACAATAATACATTGTTGTACATTATATCATTGTTTATAAAAGGAGAAAATCTGTATTAATTAAATTCAATATTAATTCAGTTCAAAACAGAGTAATAACCCCACATTATTGGGATTATACTGAACATTTATGGTGCAATTGAAAGAATACATGTGAATTAATGATGATATTACATTCATACCACAAAATATATTTTCCCCATCTAGCACAGGTCTATTTGCGTGATGCTTATACAGCAATATTAACATGTCATTATGTGGTAAATATTTACAAGTATTAGTGAACCTTCTAAAATTGTAATTTTTCAATTTATAATTTAAATAAATTCATATTTTCTAAATTATAGCGGGTAATCAATAAAAGTATATCTGCATTTAATATATAGTAAAGAGCAAAAATGTTTTGTATATCACCATTACTAATAAGAACCTGTATTTTGTGCAGAAATGTGATTAAATAGCTATATATACAATATATACTTATACAAGGTAAATATATATATATATATATATACTATAGTGTACGGCTTTAAAGAATATATAGGTGTAACTCATATATGCACAATATTATATATATATATATATATATATATATATATATTTCTTTTATTTATACATATACATAATTTATACATATATTATATATATTTAATATAAGAATACATTATAGTGGATGTAATTTTTTTTTTTATTTATTAAATTATCTAAAATTTATCAAAAATATAACAAAATTATTCATAATTGTATATTTCGGGATTGTTGGGATCTTGTGTCAAAAAGTCCCGATCAATTAAACGTTCAATTCGGCTTTGGAAGAAGTTCTCGCTGGTTTCAAAGTTCAAAGTTTCACACAAAAGCTCATATAGCTTTGATTTATTGAGAGATTTGTGTTTTTTTAATATCCGCATTATGGCAGCGTCCACATATATACTACGATCTTCCTCTACTGCTTTATCGTCCTGTTCAATTTCTTCGACCGGGTGTATTAAAGTCAGTCTATTGATGTATAATTGTTTCTCCGTATGGCTAAATTTGGAGTTTACAACATATTTATCCTACAAGGAAACATTTAGTATACTTAAATACAAATTGTTTAATTAATTCCAGTTAGACATTATATGTCTAAAATATTACTCTTATTTAAAGTTCTGTATATTTATTACTAAGAATACCTAAATTTGTTATATTCATGAATATTAATATTATAAATTCATCTAGAATATATAATAAATTGTATATTAATATAATTTTATTATATTAATTATGTCAAAAAATATATATAGCAATTATATATAGCAATTATACATATGTAATTTTTATATCAATATTATTAATTTTATTATATATATTTTTCTTATAAAAATAGTTATTATTATATTATTCTTATTACTATAAATAAATTTATATATATATATATATATATATATATATATATATATATATATAGATATAGCAATAATTTACTTCATTATTATTAATAGTATCACTATTACTATAACTTTTACATTATAAGAACTATTCTTATTGTTAGTTTAATTGTTATTATCTTGATATATATATATATATATATAGCAATAATTTTTCTATATTATAAATACTGTTACCATTGTTATAAAATCTATTATTATGTCTATATATATATATATATATATATACATATATATATATATATATCATTAATTTTCCATATTATGTACTGTTGTTTCGTTATATTATGTGTAGGAGTACATATTGATTCATATATCAATATATATAGAAAATTAATATTAATACGCATATTAGAATAAAGGTAAAACTGTATAATAAAGCATAAAAATTAATTATATAAATGTTGTGTATTTACTCATATTACAGTTTACATTATACAGTACATTGAAATAAATGCTTATTCACGGAGATAATTAAGTCTACGTGTAATATACTTGAATGTTGGGGCATTTAAGTCACATGTATAGTTTCTTATAGTAACTGTGTGCTAAATGTCATTACCTCGTCTTTTAAAAGTATATTGTACGCCGTTAAAGCTTTAAGTTGTGAGTCAATTTTCTCAAATCCTAAAAAAGCATCATTGCCGAATAATTTTACCAATGTTCGTATTGTCGTTAATTTCGCTTGAAGTGTATTCATTTTTTGAATTGAATAATAGCAATATTATTGTTTGAAACTCAGTCAAATAAAACTCGTATGATTCATTCTCAAAAATTCCACTCACTATGCAAGAACCGAAAGAGGGAGCCCATCTGATAATTTGTACTAAAAAAAAATACACGTAATATAATTCTAAAAATGTAATATGACTATATTAACTCGCATATATATATATATATTGTATATATTAATGACATATAAAAAATAAGTAATTGAATAATAATTTAAATTTCTGTGAAAATAGTACAATAAATATATTTAAATAAACGTATTTTAGTGGATACTTAAAATAAATATATGGAAACAAGTATGGTAGAATACCTTTGTGATTATTTTTGTAGTAGTTTTCATATATTTCGCGAATTTTGTTCATGGAGGGCGGTAAAATAAGGTTAGGAAAGTCTTTAGACTGCATGGGCCACTTCACATGATTAAGAGTTAGTATACGAAATTGGAACGTGCTGTTTTTACACTCATTGAAACTTTCAGACTCTTTAAATTCAATAAATAAATTATGTGCAGCAACCATGCTATCCATCATATTCGATAAAGAGTATATATAGCTCGGCTCGCATACTGCAAAATAAATATTTTTTTTTTTTAACTTTCACCTTCTGCGAAACTCTTTATAACGGCTTTTTCTATTTCAAACTCGTCGAATCTTGATAGTAAAAGCAAACGTGGACCGTGAAGCTTTATAAAAGATGTCTGCATGCCTCATATGTTGTTTACTTACATAATTTAATTATAATAATTATTATTATTATTATTATTATTTATTGTCAATATGCAATACTTAAAAAAAAAACAATAAATTACCGCATATATATATATATATATGTTAATAGTATTAAAAATAATAATTACTATAATAATAGTTTTCATAAAAATAATAATAATAGTATTTATAATATATGTATATGTATATGTATATGTATATGTATATGTATATGTATATGTATATGTATATGTATATGTATATGTATATGTATATGTATATGTATATGTATATGTATATGTATATGTATATGTATATGTATATATATATATATATATATAAATATATGTTAATGGTATAAAAACTAATAATTATTATAATAATAGTATTTATAATAATAATAATAATAATAATAATAATAGTAATTATAATTTATAATACATATATATGTATATTTATAATAAAGTGGATAGATACATGTATAGTGAAATAAGGTGTTTACTTTGAAAACTTCTTTAGCCTGAATTAATCTAAGTAAGGAAGAAAACCGATGTAAAGTTGACTGAAATAATATGTTGGAAATACTATTTTCCATATTCTTTGAGCATCTTATAAAGTCATCAGCAAACCTTGCTACAGAATGAATATGAATAACCAAAAATTGTTACCAAAAGCGCATGCAATTACCAGAGCGTATTTTCCGTTCAAGATTTTTGATAATACCTTCTATAAAAAAACCTTATAATTTTTGTATTAATTGATTATATTACAATTAAATAATTAATTAAACTTATTTATTTTATTTATATACAATTTATGAATAAATATATTAGCTGTATTATATTTATAGCAAACAAATAATACAAATTATAAAATTTACAGATATAAATTAAATTTATGTTGTACCGTGTGCAGCTGCGTGAATATTGTGTCTGTATTGAATACATCATTCAATAAAGAGTCTAAATAAGCTTTAAAATTTATTAATTTTTCCATAAATTGCTGCTCATTCTGTATTTTGTCAAATTGATTCGATATATTTTTAGATTCAGAGTTCCAATGACTGTCCATTATGTAATTTGCTTCTACCTGTCAAATTAGAGGTTTTAGTAAAAAGGTTTACAACAGACGAAACATATTTTAATATATATATATATATATATATATAAGAACATAATTTAAAAATATAAATTATTTATTACAATATTTAATATATATATATATATATATATGTATAATATATAAATCATATATTATATATAATAAAAACAATATATATAATACATGTAATACATATAGTAAGTATAATATATATAATATATAATAATTAAAATATATAATATATATAGTATATATAACATAAAATAAATAATTAATGATATATATAATATATATAATATATATAGTATAATATTAATTATTCTATATAGTATATATAATATATATAGTATATATAATATATATAGTATATATAATATATATAGTATATATAATATATATAGTATATATAATATATATAGTATATATAATATATATAGTATATATAATATATAATATAAATAATATATATCCTATATAACATATATAACATGTATAATATATATACCATTTATAATATAATTAATATATATATTATATATGATGTATATAATATATATAATATATTTATGCACGTAAAGTAATTATATGAAATTATATTATGATTAAATAATTTGTATAGCTTGAAGCATATATTATTAGTAAAAGTCATCTTATATAATCATTATAGTGTTGTATATGTAGTACATAGTTTATTCTATATAATACATATACAACATATATATAAAGTAGTACGAAATATAAAGAGTTTAGTATGATTCCGTCAATTGGAGTATATACTTAGTAGTGGAAAAAAATAGGTGTATATCTTATTATACATAATATGTAATATTTCTATATATATACTAAGTAAGAATTTCAAAGTAGATGACTAAATGTAGCATAATAAGTCTATATATACTAGGATAAAGAATTTAATACAAGGATATTTAAATAAAAATACAAATTACTGTTATATATAAAATTATTTAATTTTAATACCTCTATAACTTGTTCCCAGCAATCTATAAATACATCTTCTCGCCCCGCGCATATACAAAATTGTCTCAATTTATTGAGTACTTCAGACTTTTTCTCAATAAATAGTTGACTGAGACCATAATTCCGCTCAAATTCCCAATCTTTTCCTAGTAGTACGCTCTTGACATCAGATAAGAAAATGTTTTTTCTGATTCAAAATTATTATTATCAAATTGTTTTGAATTACTTAATACAAATATTACACATTTTTTAATAACAACATATACATATATATATCACATAAACTTATTTCGAGTAAACAGTACAATATATCTATTATTTATATTACATAATCTAAATTTTATGAATTATACAAAAACCCATATATAACTTTACATATTCACATTTATATACAAATATATATATATATGTATATAAATATATATACGTATGTAAAAACATATATATATATATACATATACACATATAATTATATACATATAAATATAAACTTTTATACTTACAAATTTATACAAAATTATACATTTAAACACATACATACACATATATACACATATATACACATATATACACATATATACACATATATACACATATATACACATATATACACATATATACACATATATACACATATATACACATATATACACATATATACACATATATACACATATATACACATATATACACA
>JAQIFP010000065.1:32525-43698 GCA_030141585.1 Ophryocystis elektroscirrha
ATATATACACATATATACACATATATACACATATATACACATATATACACATATATACACATATATACACATATATACACATATATACACATATATACACATATATACACATATATACACATATATAATAACATATATACAAATATATAATAACATATATATATATATATATATGTATATCAATTTGCCATACATTAGAGAATATAATTACATCACAGCATAACTGAATAGATAATAAGTTAACTTAAAAAAATGTTAGTAATATATTCTTACAACGTGGAGTTACTGAGATCACGGGTAACAGTAGAATTGATACGTTCCAATTGCTTTTCAACTTCAATGTACTTTTCAACAAAATTAACATAATTTTCAAGACGAAATGAGGCAAAAGTCGAAAAAAATTCTTTTGTCAATTGACTGTATATATCAAACGTAGATTTTTCAATAATTGGTAGGAAACTTTTATCTATCTACATATATAAAAAATAATACAGTATTTTTATATATTTATATATATATATATATATTAATGTCAATAATAAATTTTATGTTTATTGTATATATATATATATGTATATTTAATATATACGCCTATGTATACATAAAGATATAAATATGTATAGGTATACATGGTTTGTGGTTTATACCTTGAGCTCTGTTAATCTTGGCAATATGACGCCCAAGTTTGACATAACCTTATTTGAACAACTGCCATTAAAGCGCTGTTCATTTATAATGGAGATAAGACATTTAAAGGTTTCGGATTTAAGTAGTTCATTTTTGTTAAATTCATCAATAAGATAATTCACAACTTTGTCCCTATAAACATTTATATTCATTTATATTTTTAAATATACAATATAATATAATTTGTAATAATATATTTGTATTTGTATTTGTAAAAATATAGTTTCCGTGTATATTAATTATATTTAAAAGTAACATTTATAAATTGCTCTTATATATACGGTATCAGTAATACATAATCAAGTATACTATATAGATTTGATCTTCACGTTTATACATATATATATATATATATATATATATATATTCATTTTTGTGTTTGCTACTATATACATGGTTTATACAAATATATATATATATATATATATATATATATATATTTATTTATATATATATATATATATATATATTTATTTATATGTATATAAAACGTATAATAAAATGTATATATATATGTATCCATACTTATGTTTATTCATATGTATATGGTATATATAAAAAAAAATATATATATATATATATACATATATAAAACGTATACCAGTATATATATATATATATATTTATATTATCATGGAAAAATATAATAATTATTTACTTATTATATAAGATGTGTAAGATTAGGTGTATTCTTTATTTATTAGTACCTAATAGATCCCCAGCGTGTACAATGCAAAGGAGCAAGTATAATTTGAAGATTTTCTAAAGCAGAATCAATGGTAACAAAAAATTCAACTAGACTCTGCAGACGGTCTTCATTTTCGTGGTTTAAAAATAAACTAAATTTGCGTAAATAATTTTGTGAAAATTACCTGATAACTTGCGCTATATGAGAATTGATTTGGTTTGATAAACTATTGAATTTAAATTCAGAGTTTGTGCTGTAGTCGTAGCATAGACATAAAAATTCACAAGCCTTGAAAATTAAAATAAAAATTTATAGTGAAATCTGTGGTTATAAGTGATATTCGAAACAATATTTTATTGAAAATATGTGCATATAAGTTTTCTGAATAGATGATTTTCTTATACTACAGAATCAACTAAGAAATATAATGCTTTTCTTTGAATGTAAATATAGACTCAACAATGATTAGTACAGAAATCATCTAAAGTATATTCATACACGAATATTATACGTCAAATGAGTTTCAATACAATATAATAGTATAATCATCAATCATTCTATACTTACATGTAAGGCGTCTGAACGGCGGCAATTACTCCAATCGGCCGTGAAACATTTTTCTATGGCTAAGTCGAGAAGATTAGCTTGAAATTGTATGTAAGACGTCAACACATTTTCTTGTTCTGAAAATATATCAAAATTGTTGTTTTAATTAATTACCAGCTAAAACTTTGACGTCAATCATATTTTCATTTTTTTCATAAATTTCAGAAGCACAAACCTGATAATTAATCAAAAATCGGATTCATGAGTCTTTATGAAGTTATATTTGCTGTTTTTATTACAAAAATATTCTAAAATTTGCTTTTATATATTCTTAGTTCAGTTATGCGGTTTTTTTTTAATTGTAATGAATTTATTCTCCAAAATTGGAGTTGCATTTTAATTTTTTTTTTTATTCTTTGGTAAAAGTTAGTTTCAAAGACATTTTAAAATTTTTTAGTTTTTAAAATTGATTGATAATTATATTAAAAATATTGGGTTTTTGCGAAAAAAAAATTTTATTTCAAATATTTAACTTTGTGGGTTATAAATTATGAGCCATATAGTGAAAGTAGAGACAAAATTGTTTGATGATCAAACATTCGGAACATCTGGCATAAGAAAAAAGGTTCATGTATTTGAACAAGAGCATTATATAGAAAACATAATCCAAAGTATATTTAATGCTTTACCGAAGGAACAAGTTACAGGGTCAACGTGGCTGATTTCTGGTGATGGCAGATATTATACTACCGAAGCAATTAATCGTATATTAAGGGTTTTCTCTGGTAATCAAATAGGATTGATATGGATTGCTGAAAACGCTTTAATTTCAACACCAGCTGCTTCAGCTGTCATTAGAAATAGAGAAAATGGAGCTTGTTATGCAGCTATATTGTTAACTGCATCACACAATCCTGGAGGCAGAAATCATGATTTTGGAATCAAACTAAATACATCAAATGGAGCTCCCGCTAACTCTAATTTGACAAAGAAAATTGAAGAAGAATTAAAAAAATTAAAATATTATTATTGCGATGTGGATGCTCCCCATTTTGATCCATCCCATCATAAAAAAGGAGATATGTTTTATATAAAACATACGACTTCTTTGAAAGAAGCTGTTTTACACAAATTCCAGAAATTTATACCAAAGTTAGCGGATCAATCAGAAAATTCAAAAGCACCTAAACAACATCATACGCTTTGCGAAATAATAGATCCTATAGCAGACTGGATGTTATTGATTAAGCAGCTATTCGATTTCAATTTAATAAAGTCTTTTGTGCAAAGAAAAGATGTCAAAATACTGTATGATGGTTTATATGGAGTAGGTAGCATATATGGAAAATATATATTTATAAATGAACTGGGACTAAAGGAAGATGCTTTACTTCACTGTGAACCACGTGCAGATTTTGGTGGTTTGCATCCAGATCCTAACCCTATTCAAGCGTATGAATTATATAAGTTAATGAATTGCTTAGATCGCTTCAGTGTATTTGATAAATGCCGCTATAAAAAACAAATAGACACGTGTGGAAAAAGCAGCAATAGCTATTACTTTGGTGCAGCGACAGATGGGGATTGTGATAGAGCAATGATATTAGGCAATGGAGTATATATTAGTCCATGTGATTCTTTAGCAATAATTACTTATTATGCTTCAAAATGTATACCATACTTTAAAAATAAAGAGAACTTCAATGGAGTAGCCAGATCTATGCCTACATCTTCTGCCGTAGACTTGGTAGCAAAGAAATTAAAAATACCTTGCTATAAAGTGCCAACAGGATGGAAATTCTTCAGTAATTTAATGGATTCTAACAAAATAAATATTTGTGGCGAAGAAAGCTACGGTGCAGGGTCGACTCATTTACGTGAGAAAGACGGTATGTGGGCAATATTATGCTGGCTTTCCATACTAGCTTATAAGAATGAAGGAAAAAACTTACTATCTCTTCAAGAAATAATGGAAGAATTTTACAGAGAATTCGGACGTGTATATTATACAAGATACGATTTTGAAGATTTAACCGATATACAGGCAAAGAATATATTCGAGCATCTGGATAATGTCATGAATCAATATAAGCAGGATACTAATATATTTAATAATT
This sequence comes from Ophryocystis elektroscirrha, assembly GCA_030141585.1. Classification (NCBI taxonomy): domain Eukaryota; phylum Apicomplexa; class Conoidasida; order Neogregarinorida; family Ophryocystidae; genus Ophryocystis; species Ophryocystis elektroscirrha. Next base: position 36,564 of record JAQIFP010000065.1, read on the forward strand.
ATAGTCATTTAAATAATCCTACATCTTTCGCATATTTTGATTACACTGACCCCATTGATAACACAGTACTCAAAAATAACGGCATTGAAATTACAAAAGATGATACGCGCATCGTTTACAGATCTTCACAAACAAGCGCAGACGGGGTCACACTTAGGCTTTACATAGAAAAATATGAAAAAACTAATACACAGTCGGACCCTGTAGAATATCTAATGGATGTATATTCTGAAGCTATTCAAATATGTGAACTCACAAAATATACCAATAGAGACAGACCAAGTGTTATAGCTTAAATTTTCAATTTAATTTATTTTTGTGTATTTTTTTTAATTTTTTTAGGACAGAAGCTATATTTTTTTTTTTCTAATTTATTTTGAAAAAACTTATTCTAATAATCTGATGTAGAATTTAGTTGAATGTATACCAATCCAAGTAATGCATCGATGGCTCCAGGGCTATCTTTTGGGAACAGCACAGCAGCCATGGTTGGTATGTCTTGTGGAATTACTATCACAGATCCAAGGCTGCAACCTTTCATGGAGGTACAAAAATTATACAAAATAGTGTTTGATATATAAATAAAGTATATAATAGTTAAATGTTATAATTATACCAGTAAAATATATTTTTCCAATGATTATAGAATTTATATTTACTGAATATGTTACTGTATCTAATAACACCATTACGTGTATATATATAATAGGCTTATATACTCGGTATAGTATGAATATATATACTATATGTTATATTCAACCAAATAGTTCAAATATAACCTGCTCTGTAATTTATATTAATTCATTAATCTATATATATGTATATATACTTTTTTTTTTCAAATAATTATTTATTCTTATGCAATTAAATGCTCTTAGGCCCTAAGAGAAGAACACGTTCAATTCAATGCTCAAGTCTTCATGTCCAATGGATTTTCAAGAAATACCGCATATGCGGAAGCTGAAAAGATAACTGGAGATCGATCTCAGTTTTATAATCAAGCTTTAATTGTACTAATATATATATATCTTCGAATCATAAAAACGCTTTATATATACATCAGTGTATACATATATTTATATAAATATTCATGTATATATTAAATAGTTTTATAAAAAAAAAAATTATTTTTTTTTATTTTTATTATATATATATATATATATATATATATATATATATATATATATATATATATATATATATATGTATCTGCATATGTAACTCTACGTACATATATACCTTATATATATCTATACATATGCATATATATATATATATACTAATAGTAATATATATGTATTTGTCTATATATATATATCTATACATATAATAAATATGTGTATCAAGATGCTTAATATCGTTATATAAATAGCTTATGTAGAAATTTTTGTTAAATTTCATATGTCGAAAGGTTTAATCTATTCTTCATATACTTTATATATAGTATATATATATATATATATACTTGATATTGAGTCAACATTGACTATTTTTGGTTTACTATATTTGTATTTAAATATGTATTAATCTACTTTTTCATTTGTTTTTTATATTACATTTTCAACAGAAATATTTGGAAAGTTTAAGTGACCCAAAAAACAAAGTTCCTCCTACAAAAGCTGAACCGGTTCCACAAATACAGCAGCCCCAGGAATTCAATTACTACAACCATCAGTTACCACAGCAGCCAAGTGTTCACTTCAATAATATGGAACCGACGAGTAATCAGATATTTTCACAGTTCTTTAATTTGGGAAATTATAATGCATATGCACAAAAAATCGCAGCATATAAAACTCCATATATGGGTTACCCATATTATGGTAACACAGTTGTACCAACTCCTTTTTCTCCGCCAGTCAAAGCTGAAGCTCCTATTAAAACAGAGACCGTTATACCAAAAAGTCAACCTATAATTAAATTTAATATATTTAATTCCCGTAAATCCCGATTTGATGTACCGGCGTCTGTTCCTGCAGCTTCCCCTCAAATTTCTGCTTCCCGAATATTTGCTTCCATGTTCAACAAACCAGTAACTGAACCAGCTCCACCAATAATTCCGCAGCAAAGTAATCAAAAGTTAGAACGCCTTATCCAGCAGTGGACATACCGTGTTTTTTCTCAAATGCAGGTATTTAGTAGATTTATAGTACTCATTTTGGTTCATAAATATATTTTATCTGCGTAAGGCAATTTAAAAAAAAAAAAAAAAGTTGTATACAATGCAAATTAACTAACTTTTTTTTTTTTTTTAGGCTCATGAAGATAGTAAAAATTGGAGAAGTTTAGTCTGTGATTTTGTAAGCAAACATACGACTATGTTGCGAAGCGTGTATTCAAATTCTAATAATTCAGTAGAGCTTCCTTATTGGCTTACATCATGCATTGTCCCCACTGTTAGTGAAATCCTAGGTACTGTTCCAGATTCGTTTATTTTACCGCCACTAAATCCCCCTTCATCTGCACCTCCCCCACTCCCAAGTATAGAAATAAAAAAATACAACAAAAAATGTAAAATAAAAAAAAAAAAAAATTATTTTTTATAGCCAAAAAACAAATAAATTATCTTTCCTCTAAGGACTCAGATTCAGAGCAATCTGATAAATCGTCTACTAAGAAATCCACTGGTTTTTGGCTTTCTCAAAATAATCCCTCTTACACGAAACCTAAGCGCAATTTCAAATACAAACCTAAGTAATTTTTTTTTAGAAAAAAGCATCTATTTGTCTCTATAATCATCAATATTTTGAACCTCCCATATATACACATATATGCATATTTATATATTTTGATGTTATAAAGAATTTAGTCATAATTTACTTCATTATGCTTCGTTATAGAGCCTCACCTGTTTTCGAGCAAGATACAGAAGTTGTAACCGTAGAAGAACTTAAAAGACGTGGAGACAGACTACGTAGATTTGGTTTAGATGACTGTGTTAATAACAACCCTGTAAGACTTATTTGTATTCAACAATATATCCACTCACTAATAAAAAGTTACTTATACACTAGAAAAACTATCTTTATATATATATAATCATCTCATTATTCAATATAAGTTGCACTTACGAAAAAACCAACGTTTATCTATATACATAATAATAATATATATGTATATATATATTTTATTAAATTAAGTCGCATTGTTCGTATATACTTATATATGTATATTATCAGTATAGTTGTTATCATATATTGTTATTATATATTGTTTTTATATATTATTATTATTATTATTATTATTTTTATTAAATATATAATTATTACATATATTCTCATTATATATGTATATGTATATATATATAGTAACAACATATATAATATCACTATATATAATAACAATATATATACTATAAACAAAAATAATAATAACACATATGAATATATATATATATATATTTCACTCAATGAAGCCGCTATGTTGGTTTATATACATAATTTGAAAAATATATATATAATAATTAGAATGATAATAATAATAATTATAATAATGATAATGATAATAATAATAGTAATAATAATAGTATATAATAACGATATATAATAACAATATATAATATCAACATATAATAACGATATATAGTAAATATATATATATATATATATATATATATATATATATATATATAATAACAATATATAATAACCATGTATGATGACAATATGCATAATAACAACTGTAATAATATATATATATATATATATATATATATATATATATATATATATATATGTATCTAGTATTATTTTTTATAATGCATGTTTATATGTACATAAACAATAGGTGGATTAGATTTAAATAATAATAAATTTATGGTGTACACACAAAGTTGTAATAATTGTATTCTCAGACTGAAAGCTCTTCTCTTCCATGGCAAGAGAAAATGAGTTTTTTATCTTCGTTAAAACGAGTTATAGGAGAAAGTACTCAGCTTGAAAAACCTTATCACCGGTTATGTGGTCCGGTAAATCCTCAGGATGTACGACCAGAGGCGATTTTAAAAAAATCACTCGACCATTGCTTAAAAAAATTTGAGGAAACGCAGCAATATTCGTTTATAGAAAAGCAGTTTCGCTCTATTAGACAAGATCTAACGGTTCAAGGAATTAGGAATGAATTTACTGTAAAAGTCTACGAAAAAAATGCAGAAATCGCTATTGAAAACTATGATTTAGGACAATTCAATCAGTGTCAAACTCAATTGCGGGAGTTGCATAAACATATTCACTCGAATCAGCGAACTCTCTTTTTATGTTATAGGCTCCTGTATTTATCTCTCACCAATATGCGTCAAGACTGTCTCAATTTACTTGGCGAACTCTATGCAGAAAACCTAGTTTCGCCTAATATTCCCGATATATACTTTGCTTTAAATTTCCGTAAAACCCTTATTGAAGGCAATTTCGCTCGACTTTTCCGAATGAAAAATCAAGTAAATTTATACTCATACATATATATATATATATATATTTATATATCTATTATATTTTTAATAAAACTTATAGTTCAATAGATTACAATATATACATTTTTTTCTCTTGCAATACATAATTAACTTTATAATGAAAATATGTGTAATTTTTTTTTTTCTTTTAAAATAGATAGTAATAATGATATTATAGTTATTAAGAATAGGTTACATTTTTTTTTTTTTTTTTTTTTATAAGCAAGATGATTTTTTATTTTTATTTGTAGTGTGATTGACATCTATCTACTCAATTTATATAATATATATATAAATATACTATATGTAATATTAACAAGATGTATATATATATATATTAAATGTGTATTGCAGGCTCCGTGTTTATCGAAATATCTGATACAACTATTCAATAAAAGACTGAAGATGATGTATTTATACAATTTGGCAAAGTGAGTGTATATTGAAATTGCATATAAATGTAGGTCTCACTATACTTTATCAATCAATTTTTTAAAAGAAACTCTTTTCTTTAAAAGTTTGGAGGATTGCAGACAGTTTTTAATGGAGCAAGATGCCGTATGGATGAATAATGAGGAAATTGATTGCCGCAAAAGTGTTAATATCTTTGAAAACTCCCCTCTACTACAGAATAAAAAATTAAATGCATTAGGCTAATTATTTTTAAATATTTTTACCAGTAATTTAGGTTAAAAATTAATGCCCTATATATACAACTTCCTTTGCATATAAAATAGTTATCTCTAAACTATATATATATATATATATATACATTAAAGTTATCTACTATATAATCTATACTCCACAAAAATTTATTTATAATCATTATTATTATCATCATTATATGTTAAAGAAGACAAATTAGTTAAAATACGTTTATATACAGATGTAACAGATATATATACATATAAATAAATATATATATATATATATATATATATTTATTTATATGTATATATATTCATTTATCTATAGTATTATATATATATACATAGTAATTTTTTTAAGTGGTATGAATGGTATAATTATATGAATGGATATAGTATAGTTACCTATAGTATATATGGTGACTGATAATAATAATAATAATATTAATAATTGGTAATAATAATTAGCCAAATGTATATAAAAAAGAAAGTCTACCATATATAGAACTTATATTTGAGTACAAAATGATGTTAGTACAAAATATATACAGATTCTGAAGTATAGTTTAATATGATAATCTAGTTAATTATAACATGTATGGAATTAGTTGTTCTGCATGTTAATAGGTAAAAGGAATATGTCAATGAAAATAACCTTCCAAACAGCGCTCGAAAAAGAATTAGTTTACGTTCCCCCTCGAACAACTTACGTCCCTGCAGAAGTTGTTAAACGAGCAGGCATGACAACCACTTACGATAGTAGAATAGTTCCAACTTTTGAAGCAGAGTTACAGTTTAAAGGCAAAAAAAGTGAACAGAAATTAAGTTTCTCTGAAAAAAGAAAAACTAAAAGATATGTGTGTTGTTAAATGTATATTGTTTACCCGCTGGTAAATCTTTTTATATCCTATTGGGCTCAAGTCAGCCTTAGTTTTTTTTTTTATAATCAAAAAAAAATATGTATATATTTTACGAAAGCCCGCCTCTAAGATAGTAATCTATACTGTCTTTCTTTTTAAAAAAAAAAAATATGCTTTTTAAACTTACGAACCAAGCTTAGAATGTAAACATTACTGAAACAAGTTAAAGTTAATATGAAGTTTTTAATCCTAAAAGTTAATAAAGATGCTTAATGCAAAATGCCAAAAAAAAAAAAAAAAAAAAAGTCATAAGATAACAATGTATCTTGTAACATAAATTTAGGTAATATTATAAGTAATTGACAATTTTAGTAATCATTTCAATATGGTTAATTGTATTGAGCTCATGCATAACCTGTACCTGTATATACAAAATGAATAACAACCAAAATCCTTGGTTTAAGACATACAATAATAACCAAATATATTACCCAGAAAACACCGAGTTTGTGCCTCCGGAAATTCCGCTAAGGGGAGGCATGTACACACTCTATGATCGAAACACTGTGCCTGCGTTCGAGAAACCCATTGTCTTTGCTGGTTGCAATGGAAACTCACACCGGAAAAATGAAAAAAATTTCCAGAGTGATTCAATTCTCCCTCAAGAAAAAGTAAATGAAAAGAAAAAGCCGTGCTGCTAATGATTTGTGTATTTTGCAAACATTTTTTTATTTTTTTATTTACTTTTAACTTTTTTTTTATGTATTGTCTTTACAAAAATAATTAACTCTAATGTATCTTATTTGGATTTGTAAATAGATTCGTCTAAAGCTTGTTATTATTAGTAATCCTGTGTGTGACTATTCAAGAATGACAATGAATTTTTTATTGCGTACTTTTTTTTTGTCAGTAGTTTTGCTTACAATAAAAACAGAAGCACTCACAATCAATGAAGCTATGTCTTATACATATTCTCATTTATTTGAAGGTAATTTTCTATAAGTAAACCAATTAATTATATTTTTCATTATCAATTTTTATTATTAATAATAACAATAAATAATAAAATTACAATACACTTTTTTTTATATCTTTTTTTTTTATCACTAGTCTAAACAAATACATTGAACATTCAGTGATCACCAATGCAAATAAACTATTTATAAATATATATATATATA
>JAQIFP010000065.1:43715-61056 GCA_030141585.1 Ophryocystis elektroscirrha
TATATATATATGCATATTATTTTTAATAACAAATATATACGTCAATATTCATTTTTATATGTGAAACTGTCTATTATATTTCATAAAAGTTTTTTTAAACTATGAACATATAATTTATATATAATAGTAATATAATATAATATACAACATTTAAAGTTTGCAAAAACGTAAATCATTATAAGATTTAATATTATGTAATTGATATAATCTATATTTATAATTATTAATGAACTATATTTATTTTAATCATATAAATATAATACACATTATATCCATGAGATTAATTATGAATCTTAAATTCCGTAATTTAATGATAATTCAAAAGTTTAGTATGTACCAAAGAATTGATACCAGCACGAAAAAGTATATATTTACACATTTTTTATCCTCAAAAAGATTAAGAAATTACTTAATATCAATAATTATTATGAATTATATAAACTTTGTATATATGTATATATAAATATATAATTATACGGCATTAAATTATTGATCGTACTTGCATTTGTTGGTTAACACCGAAATATTTCAGGATTTAATATTATGAGATATCCCTATGAAATTGTTGGCATTATTTTGTATATTGTTGTTATTATTTTTGTTTATAATGGCATAAATGAGAATACAGAAAGAGTGAAGAAATGGGCAAGCGTTACTAAAGATTCCTTTATTAAGGTTTTTTCTAATGTGACGCACTTGAAGTTACAGTAATATATTTTACTTAAATTGATATTTTAGCTGTTACGGCTGGAGCTATTATGAAGTTTTTTTGAATGGACATCCTTCAATAAAGTATTGCTTAGTAAAAATAAATGTAATTTGTGTATTCATTTGATTAATTAATAGCTTCTCTATCGCCAGTGTTTTTGGCGCTCGCTATGGGAAAAATTAACCTTTTGTCATGACACTATTGAATTTGAAGCTCTTTTAAATATGAAGGTAATTTTAAAAATACTATTATTCTAGTAAAAATATAAATATCAATAATTATGTGATTCAACTAAATTTAAAACCTGCTTATTGTTATATTATAATATATTATCAAATATAATATAATGTATATATACTTTATATATATATATATATATATAAAGTATATATATAAGGTATATATATAAATTATATATATAAGGTATATATATATGGTATATATATAAAGTATATATATATATATATATAAACTATATAATATATATACTTCATTGACATTTGAAATAAATTATTTACTGAGTTTTGAACCGAGTAAAGAAAGATATATATCTATCTTACTTATATATCTTATATTGTTGGAAATACATTTTTTTTATCATGAAAATAAGTAATTTTTAATATATAAAGATAATATTTGTTAACAGAAACCATTTACTGTAGCCATAGGACGCCGGAAATATTTGAAAACATTAGAAGGAATACACGAGGATATAGTAAACTCAATAAATATGTAGTATCCGAAGTGCATAGAATGATACGGTCACTTATGTAAAATTAGACGGTCTTTCTCCGTATCTTTGTTGTATAGCGGATTGCCCCGAGATAGCAAAATCTATAATGTCAGCTGATGTAATCGTTTGTATTCTTTTCATTAATATAGATAATAAATAAATTGAACGCATACGAGTATTATATTGACAAACTAGTTATAACGGATTTAATGCCATCTTTAAGATATGAAACACAAACCAGAGGGTAAAATTTAATAATTATTTATTATTTTGTAGGAAAATGATGATCAGGTTTACTTGTAGCTACGATAGTGATGAATTAGCTCGGTGAGCTATTTTAATTTGTCGATAAATCTTATTTAGAGATCAATCCCAGTTTTTTTTAGATCTGTGTAATCGTCTAGATATTTATAAAATGCCAGATACAGTAATTTTTATACATACAAATTATCTCCCGTATTCAGATAAAAGACAAAATTTCTTCAGTTAGAGAAATTTTACAAAAAAAAAGAGCTCAAGAAGAACAAGAATTAAGAAAAGCTGTAATTCATTAAAATACTCAATATTTTCATAGGAAATTGAAAAAAACAAATTATCTAAAGCTCAAAAGCAAAAGGAGCTAATGAGCCACCTTTCATTGGTAAGCAATTTGTTCGAATTACTATTCATATGATATACTGTCAATCTATCAATAATTTGACATTATTTTTCAATAAGAATAAATTATATAAGGATCTTAATTATATTTGATTCATATTGTGTGTAATCATTATTATTTAGAATTATTTAATACTCCATATATGTGGGGATAGTGTTAAATATCAATAATAATACTGCACATTCACAATGCATGCATATTGTGTTATTAGTGTATGAAATTTCAGTCGTATAAACAAACTTGAATACATATATAATACAATTATAATTAATTAGGAGGAACAAGAAAAGCTAGAGAAAAAACAGCAATCCAAGCAAATGAAGTCACGGCAGACAAAGATTAGAGTTATCAGATAGTTTTGACATAAACAAATACTGTTTTTGATTTATTTGAATCGTTAACGAATAATGGAAACCCTATATATTCACATATATATATAAAATGCTTACTTGAATCAAGCCCATAATCTGCAAATGTTTTTTCAGAGATCGAACTCTTATGTATACTATGCATATATAGAACACCGTCCTAAAATTGAAGCTACTCTTAAAAAAAAGTTTATATTATTTGAAAGATAACTTATAAATAATCTTCAAAGGATTAATTAGACAGTATTATTGAACTATTGATTATATATGTATATGCCTATATGTATATATGTGTATAGATTTGTATATATTAGTATATATATGTATACACATATAAGTATGTGTATATATATATAGTGACCATTAGATATATGTAAACATTCTAACATTCAATTAAAATTTTATATATTGAAATGAATAAATATAAGTTCTTAAATGTATAATACATGACGATGTAATGCTAATAAATAAAATAAATTATAAAAATTCAATAGTTACCTGTGTCATTATTGAAGAGGGTACTATTTTATGCTTATGTAATCTACAAAACACATTTTCATGAATAAATTAATAACTCTGTGATTAATTGATGTAATAAAGGCTTTTTAGAATCCAATTCAACATAAATTTGCAAATTATGACATAAAACACAATCCTATAGAATAAAAGAAAATATACATTATACGTTGAATATTGCAATAATAAATACTGTTTAACTAGAAAAAATAGTTTTTTTCTAGTGTATTTGCAATTAACTATTCATATATATATATATCGATATATGTTATACATATTATACGTATATACATATATACATCTATGCATATATGTGTATATATATAATACTATTATATTAATAATTATAATAAATTATAATTATATTGCTGTTTATTATTTATTTAACATGTATATACATACTTCTAAGGGCTCTATATTTATTTTTTCCATATAACAACCGAATTCTCCGACATACATGTGATATGGGCGCAGCAAAGCGTTGTTTTCATTGCTAAAGTAATCCAAAATCTAAACTTAAATATTGGATAATACAAGTCTTACTTGAGTGGTCATTAATCCTGCTATAACACTATTTGTAGACAAAATTGCTGGTTCAATTTTCTGGCATATAATTTAACATTAATGAAAATGATTGCTCTTTATCAAGTAAAAACACAAAAGCGTTTTTATGACCATATCTCGCAAGCTTATATAATAATTTAATCTTTGTAAATTTTATGTGAGAAATTTGTATAAATTAAGCTCTGTATAATTTATTTAAAGATATTACTAATTATATATTGATTTATTAATAAAATACTCTTTTATTGGTAACTTGAAATTTTTATAATCTCACTATTCTGTAGTTATTCACATTATTTTGGGCGAATATGTTATATATATATATATATGACATAAATTATGTGATTAAATAACATTTATCCTTGCTCTCTTATAATTAAAAGCCGTAGATTATATATACAATTGCAGTTTATTCATGGAATCTCTATAATATATGTTATATGAATAATTTATGGTAATAATTTTGCATGATATATATATATATATATATATATATATATATATATATATATATATTTATTTAATAATTTATAAAATATATTATTTTTTGTATATATATACGTATATATAAATATAGTAGATTTATCTATTGTGATTGGTCATTATATATTACTTGATAATTAGTATCGAAGGTATCATACATAAACCTAGTTATAATTGAAGTTTTTCCGACAGATTGCTGCGCCAAATAGTATTGAAATATAAAAAACTTACGTCCCCAAGAAATACAATTTTATATTTATTCAAGTTACCTATTATATCATTTAATATATAATTATATACCACGAGCAATTTCACCCATTATTAATCATTCAATGAGGTCCCAGAACTGGTGAAAGATAATCTAATTCTTTTAGTATTTAAATTTTAAAATATATTTCCTCAAGTCTTTTTTATATTCATTGTTTTTTTTTTAATTATTATTTTTTTCACATATAGCAATATTGGTTTTAAAAATGACCGATTAATATACACATTATAATATATACTTAAATATATATAAAAGCATAAATAATATAGACCCGTTCCCTTCATTGATATATGATAATTTGCGATATTTAAAGTAATAAATTTATTGATATATGTTTGTACGCACTTTTGCATTATAATAAAAAATATGCAGATAATTATGTTTTTTGTATTAATGCAAATTATATTAAAACTAAATGAATCATATAACATGAAAACTTAATCCTTCGCTATTCTCACCATTCCAGATAACAACGTTCCGATAAATACCTTTTTGACAACTTAAATAGCGAAGTATATCTTGGGCTATGTATGCAAGTTAAAAAAATTATTATATGGGTTACTAATTAATCCACCAATAATAGGTGCTGTAGTTGGAAAAGCAACGCCAAACATGCGATTTTTAACCAAATTGTCTAAATCTTTAAATAAGCCTAATATACGTAACATTTTGTACACAATTACTGTGGAAACTACATAAAACTTGTGCTGGAGATTTATGCTTTTTTTGATGCTCGATTAAATAGGATTCAGTGAGATTAGTGAATGTTTTAAAAGAGATAAAATCAACTTTTTCTTTATCTTCACTAATAAAATTATCTCCATAGTCATAAAAATAAAAGCCGGATTTTCCATAATTGAATGTTAGGTAAAATCCCTATAATAAAAAAAGCTAAAATAAATTACATACTGCATCTATTTACCACGTTATTTTTACGACAAATCTCATTTATTTCATGCAAATTTTCTAAATCGGTTATTGCTTCCACAGCAACTACAATAGCGGAGTAATCTTGAAACTGATTAATAATTAAATTATTTTTGACTGATCTACTGTGTTTTCCGTATAGTCATCAACTGAAGATAAATTGGGATTCATGTTTCTCAATTCAGAGCAAACTTCTTTGAATTTATCATCTTTACTACATTCACTCTGACAATTACATTTTCTGGTGAATCAAGTCATCGAATTGAGTTATTAAATATACATAAATTATGTAACTTATTATTTTACTTATTATTGAACAAACATTATTATACGCAATATAATAAACAATATATAATAATCTAGAAATATATATGTATATATATATATATATATATGTATACATATATAGATATATTCAATAATACATATATAGATAAATAAATACATATAAATACATATACGTATATATGTATATGTATATATAAATATTATTATTATTATTATTATTATTATAATTATTATTATTATCCTTCAGCAGTAAAATATATTATATATATATATATATATATTGTAATTATATGATAAGATATCCCACATTATTAGAATATGATTGAAATTATCATTTTGATAACTGTGCATGATAGTTACTTGTGACATACTTGTTTATTTAAGAAAAAGTTAAATACGTTGTGAGAATCTATGGCCACTGTATTATTGGATTTGTATAAAATGCAGTTATCAGGTAATTTACACAAAGTAACTAAAATACCTATACGAAAAATATACAAATTGCGTATATTACCAGATAATAATAAATTTTTTACCAACTCTATATTTATTGCTGTATGACCAATAATGAGTATACGGCTTTTAGAAAACTTGATTTGTTTTTCCACACCCCATAGTCTTATTTGACGGTCGTAAATTGAGTTTAATGCGGTATTTTCCATAAAAATATGTGTATAGGATCAATTGGCTGTCTATTAATAAAAAGTATAAAGCGAATAAAAATTATCATATTCGATGAGCTTCACTGACTAGCTTATTGATAAGCGAGTTTTTATCCTCAAATAATTTTTTATCTTTGATACATAGCTTCTCCTAAAAATATTTTCAATAAACTGATACAACTTACTGCAAAATTTAAATATTCTTTGATTTTAGGGCCTTTAACAGAAGGAAATGTACTTTTTATATCATTTCCGTCAACAGCAAGTTTCATGAAAATCCATTCCATGAGTTGTTTGCTTTTCACTAACTCAAAAATTTTATAAACAGGAGGCTTATAATTAATATCAACAGCTGAAGCCAAAATTAATGATGGCTCCCATAAATCAACTCCATATTTTCTAATGATTACTCGAACACAAAACTCTCGATCTTCGCTTTCAATTTCATCTAAATTCATAAACATCATGTTGCAACAGTCTGGATCATTTTGGTATCGTTTGATTACATTGATCCAATTGTTAGCTGCCTCAATTAAAGTCAGTACCCTGAGTATACAAAAATTACTTTAGAGGTATATAATTTTTCTAGGATTATATTGACTAATAGACTTATTATAATAAAATACTATATATATAAATAATTACACTAGAATGTGTCTTATCTATTGTGTGTTTACTAGTATTCCCATGATATTCTCAATATCAATATATATATATATATGTTTATGTATATATATTCAAAATATGTACGTATAATAGTATACACTAAAATCAATAAATAAAAAAATATAAATATATATATATATATATATATATATATATATATATATAATGCAGCAAGATTAAATGAACTGTTTATTTAAGATACCTGTTAAATGTTTTTTTGGTGACCTTTAGAAAATTAAGTAGATTTTCCTTAAAAGCAGGTTGTTCTATATTCAATATAGCGTGATTTATATTACTTGTATAATAAAATATGCACGCGTAAACTAAAGGAATCCAAATATCTTCATTAGGAGGAGACATATAACAGGAATCCTGGATAGTCCATGTAGAGCATTTTTTTATGTATGGCAATCTATCAAAGATCTTAACAGTTTCCTCAATATTATTAGCTATAATGTCATATTAACTTTGTATATAGAACCTTGGTTAAATAAAATATCAGCCAAGCAATAATCATAAAATAAAAACTTCATACATAAATTTGCGTCTCCTAGCAGCATTTTTTCTAACTCCTTGAGAATTCTTTCTCCAGAGACCTAATCAGACACTTATTGCTACTCTTTTATGTAAAAGATCAAAATATATTATTACAGACATGAATATACAGCTATTTATAGTATACATTGATTCCTTCAATATATTATATACTTATACAGTGTCTGTTCCATCGTAAAAAAAAAATAATTTTATAGAAAACATATCACTGTATCACCTTATGTAACAAAGTGTCGCGTACATCAGAAAACTTAGCAGCATACTGAATATCTTTGTGCAATTGGAAACCTTCTAACACACAGGCAAAACGTATACCTCTTAATAGGCGTAGGGGATCATCCATAAACGTTTCATGAGGGTCAATAGGTGTACGTAGTACTTTATTATTGAAGTCTTGAATACCCACATCTAAAAAATAAAGATAAATATACAGCTTAGTTGTTTAAACTTATTCAAAGTAAAAATGTGTGTATGCAAATATATGTTAAAAATAAAAAAAATATTATTACATATTATATATATATATATATATATATATATATATATATATAATTGTATTTAGATTTGCATAAGTATAAACTAATTACCAATTGTGCTAATAATTTTCTTTAATAAAAAATTCAGAGTCTTATAAATTACCTGTATAATCTTCAAGTTTATTAGTGTTTAAATTATAGAATAAAGCATTAATTGTATAATCACGACGATATGCATCTTATAAAAAATTTTATTTTCTTTTAATTCACCTTTTTCAGGAGTTCCAATTTTAACAACTGGTATTCTTGAATTATTAGTGTACTCATCAACACGCAAATTTACAAAATCCAAGGAAAATGATTTATAATTCATCTAGTAAAGTAATGTATAAATCCAATATACAGTTGCCGTTTCCAAATGCTTAGACTTTTCAGGGTTTTCTTTTATTACGTGTAGATTAGCACTCTTGCTTTCAGTCTTTTTGACCCATCTATAATTTTCATAATTATTATATACTATTAGAGACTACATATTTATATACTAGTAATAATTATATCCATAAAAAAACGTTGGTAGTCAGTATATGGTTTTTTTATATAATTCATATTATTATATAAAAATGCGTGAATAATTTAGAATTTATTAAGTTAACTGTAAAATATTTAAATTAAATAATAATGAACTGTATAATACATTATGCATTTACAGTAATTTCTAATCTAAGCTATGAATTTATAAGAATTAATTATATAGGTTTGAAAAAATCTCCCATCATA
Organism: Ophryocystis elektroscirrha; assembly: GCA_030141585.1. NCBI lineage: Eukaryota > Apicomplexa > Conoidasida > Neogregarinorida > Ophryocystidae > Ophryocystis > Ophryocystis elektroscirrha. The sequence goes on from JAQIFP010000065.1 coordinate 52,366, forward strand.
TTTTGTATCAGATAGAATTTACGACATATTAGTAACAATATAATATACCACGTAGGTATAACCAAATTTATTTTTGTGTAACGACTATCTATTATTTTCTTTACACAAAAATATCAATTATATGAATAAAAATATAAAGAAAAATACCTTTAGGATCTAAACATGTATTTTATATAAGAACACATTATTCCACATAACACTCATAAATAAATATATATATATATATATATATATATATATATATATATATATATATGCATACGTAACAAGTTTATATCAAAATAAGAGTTATAACTAGATATAATGGTTAATTACTTTGAAAATGCTTTAGCAAACTCATATCCCGTGCAATTATCTAGTGCTACGTCAATATCTTTACAGACATTTTTAAGCAATTTGTCTCGAACCCAGCCACCGGCTATACGTAAAGTTGTGTTTGGAAAAGCTTCATTACGACATTGCATCAATTCGTCAAAAATTTCACGTTCATCTTCAATATCAAACGACGGATCGAAGTAGAGAACCATTTTGAGTTAGACTTAGAACTTTTAACCAGAACAAAATTTAATAAGATTTAATTAATTAAATGATTGTGTTTGATTTGTAGAATTAAACTCAGCATATATGGTTTTTATATGTTAAAAAAAGAAAAATTGGTTTTTTATAAAATTTAGTGTATTTTCCTCAATTTAGCATACGGCGGTAGCTCCGTGAGCCAAACAATTTGATATTATTATTATTTAGCACTAATATAATTCTTATTATTTATTATTGCAATATTTATTATAACTAAAACTATTAAACTAATTCACTACTTAATATTGGTTAATGTTAACGTTTCATTCAGGACAAAACACGTCAAGGGACAGCTTTGTACCTGAAAGGTTGTATTTGCAGCAAGAAATAATGGTAAGAACTAATATTTATTTATTTATTTGATATTTTAGCCGACAAGTATTCAAAAGCGCTTGGCTGCGTCTATCTTAGGATGTGGAAAAAAAAGAGTATGGTTAGATCCATTCGACCCAAGTGCAATATCATCAGTCAATTCACGTATGTAAATAAAAAATACTCAAAGTTTTATTATATGTGTGTAATATATATATAATGAGTTGATTTTTATAACTACCAATATATTGTCTTAGCTGTATAGATTTGCAAAAGTATTAAAATCTTGGTTAAAATACTTAAGAAAATAATTATTTTTTGTTCAAGTATACTTTAATTAATGAATATATATAAATTTTTTGAGTATAAATGTATTTATATAGTTAAATAATAATAATAATAATCATTAAATTTATACTTGTAACATTATTATATATTTATAATATAATTTGTTGTAAAACAAACTGCTTCCAGGTTTTGCTGTAAGAAAGTTAATTAAACAAGGATTAATTGTTCGCAAACCCGTTGCTACACACTCTCGTTACCGTGCTCGTTTAATGTTAGCGGCCAAGAGACGTGGACGTCATATGGGAACAGGAAAGCGTAAAGGTACTCAAAAAGCACGTATGCCTCCTAAAATCCTATGGATAAGAAGGCAACGTGTATTAAGGCGGCTTCTTCGTAAGTACCGCGAGGCCAAGAAAATTGATAAGCATATGTAAGTTGAATAATTTATCAATTTATATAATTATAATATAATATACTACAGACAACTATATAATGGCAAAAATTACTATAGTATAATATAATAGTATAATATAGTATACTATCATATTAGTATAATATAATAATTATTAATATTATATTACATTATTATCAATAAATAATGTTATTTAATTAATTTTCTATTATATATATATATACTATGTTACCTATATAAGTACATGTATATATAAGTTGTTACTATATATAGTTTCTTGAAACATTACAATTGTTTTATATTTAGGTACCATCAGTTTTACTTAAAAGCTAAGGGAAATCAATTCAAAAATAAGCGTGTCCTTATCGAAGCCATACATTCTGCCAAAGTAGAATCAGCTAAGACACGCGCAGTACAAGAACAGCTTGAAGCAAGAAAGGCTAAAGCCGCTACTATTAAAGCCCGTAAAAATAAGCTTATGAATGTTTAAGCAATCCTTTTTTTTTCTATTCTGGAAAATAAAACTGTTTCGAAATAAGTCAAAAATAATCTGTAAATTTCAAAAGAATGAGAAATAATCACTTTAAAATACCGTTTTTGATCATTTTGGTGATTTTAGAGCACCACGGTATTGGATTTTAACGTATAAAGGTACTTTAAGTTGTATAGATTTTTCAAGCATAACATGAATCCATAAAAAATAGGTTCATATGTGTGCCACAAATACTAAAACCCTAAACGAGGGTCACGTGAATACTTAGACGTGTAAGATGGGTGCATATTCAATTGCAATATTTGAAGTTGGTTGGATATGGCTTCAATTTTGTGTTTATTATATTGATGGAGTTTATACAAATCCGAATATAGCTGCAAAAGAAATTCCTCTAAAAAATGCTGGGAGTTCAAATATGGTCTTTTTCGAACTTGTGGAACGTTCTTGTACGCAAAAGAACGCTTTAATGGATTATCCACGTCTAGGTATAATACGTCTTCAATCCTGGATAATTTGTCGGAAGCTTCCCGGGCATTTTGCCGGACTTCTCTCTCAAATGTTTTAACGTTATATAACATATCATCTTCGTTTGTGCGTTGAGGCATTTCTTCAAATTGCACTTCTTGAGGTAATTTCATTGCGTCTTTGTATGCTTTTTCGTGCCAAAAACTTTTATTAGCAAATTCTTGCTTAATAACTGAAGGAGGTGGAATTTCAAACACTTCACCCCTTTCATAAGGAGTATTTGAGACATTATTGTCCATTACTTTATAATCATATGTTTTTGAACAATAATCTAAAAATGAAGCTTTTAAATCTTCTACTGTTAATTTGATGTTGTTGGTTTTCGGCTCATGATGCTGAAATTGTGTAATTGGAGGTGGGTATTCAATGGTTGACAAAGGTTTTCGAAATTGCCCGTGTGGGTGAATATAAGGAGAATATTTATATTGTTTATGTGGTATATACTCCATTTACATTTTTTTCCGTTTGTTGGACGAGGAATATTTTTTTTCTAACTTTTCCAAAAAACTGTCACCTCGTTTAGTCACATTATTCTGTTTATACGTAAAATTTCATAAAATTTACAATACCTTAATTTTTAAAATAAGCGCTTCTTCATTTTGTTTATCAAGCATTTTGTTCTCTTTCTTCAACTGTTTCTTATATTTTTCTATTTTTTTAGGAAGTTCTTTAAGGCTTTTTGTATACAAATCAGTTTTTTTCAGTTTCTGTGTTTTATTTGATATTATATACATACCTTGTTAATAAATAGTTTTTGATAAATTTTCAGATACCTACTAACATTCTTTGCATCACTTAAAGGTATATATTCTAATATTTGACTGATATCTCCATTGAATCTAAAAAATGATAAACAATACTGTCATTAAAACCCATATTATATTATTTTATTACAATCAAATTATTTCTATTACTATTATCTTATCATATTATCTTATTATGTTATCTTATCATATTATTTTATTATGTTATGTTAACTGCTAATAATTTATTATTAGAAAGTAATGAATAATAACATGGCAAAGGTATATTTCGCTAATAAACTATGCGCTTATATAGTGACAAAAAAACTCTTAATAAATAATTAAACTTAAACATATATATATATATATATATATATATATTTTGAACTATTATTATTAATTACTTATTATAGAAAGATATCAAATCTTCTTGTTCTTCTGGAGAATTGATATAGACTTGTTTAAAATGCTCTAAATCGTCTATATTGATATTGGGCACATTAGAGTAAGAAGCAAACAGCTGTTCAAGATTATCACCTGTGTAAATTTTTTATCATTTCTAATTAAATACTGCCGTATTTGTCGTAATTTTCTCGACGTATTGGATCTGCAAGTATTTCGTATGCTTCTTGTAAACTTTGAAATTTTATAACAGCATCGTCGTCTTTGCACTAAAAAAAGTATAAGCAATACATGGACCAAAAAAATCAAATAACAATTTTTTTTTTTATATTTAATAAAAACATTAAGGTAGGAAAAAAAAACTATAAACACAATAAAAGCAATAAGTACTTTATCAGGGTGATATTGAAGAGCTTTAATACGAAAAGCTGTTGTAATTTCACGCTGAGATGCTGTTTCATCAATTCCAAGAATCTTGTAAAGCGTACAGTGACTTGTCATTTACTGCCAATTTCCAAAAAATTGTGATTATTCTACTGAATCCATTAAAATATTTTTCAATATAAATGGTTGAAATGCATAACCATCCGCATAATAGAATTTATTTTGAAATTCAACCCTATATATTCAATATAATAAAAACTTTTCATCATAATCCAAATTTAAATAGTAGCTACAGTTGAATAACCAATACACATATATTTATATATATATATATATACATATTTATAAGTATATATATACATATATATATACATATATAAATACAAATATAAATATATATATAAATACATATATATACATATACATATACATATATATATATATATATATATATATATATATATATATATATAATAATTTACACATATATCTATTATTTTAGATATAAGAATGTAATATATACATACATATATATGTGTATATACATATATATACTGAAACAGTATAGGTAAATTATTGTTTAATCAATTAATTAGACATGTTTGATAATGGAGTATTGTTAGTAATATGTGGTTAGTCTCTAAATTATAATTATTTCAAATATATTATTTTATACTGACCAATGCAAACGTAAAGCGTGGAGAAAACATTCCATAGAATCAATACATATCATAACACCAAAAGTAGCGGCAGCGAACATGGCAAATACAAAAAACAATACTATACCATTAGCAACAATATCCATGTTAGACTCCAATACTGTTTTGATGGTCATATTAAATAAAACCTAAGATATAAAAAAAAAAAAGTTACACATATGTAAAAGATATATATTAAAGGATGTATATAAATATATATATATATATGATATTTAATTATATTTATCATATTTTTTTTTTATTAAATTACAAATAAACGTAAACTTGTACGCTAACATATCTGCAAATATATGTGTATGTAAACTTGAAAAATATTAAATAAGAAATATAATTAAGTAAATTAGTGATATTAATTTATTAAAAAAATATATAAAGCTATATATTAGGTATATTACCAATGAAAGTTGTTGATGAGCTAAAGATAAAGCCCATAGACGAAGATAAGAAGCAGTATTAGAAATAGAACTCAAAACGAACTCAATAGTCTCTACTAGTTGATGAATAAATTGCTCCCAAAAATCATATTCGGACTCTTTTATATCTTGAGCATCCACTTCAACATCATTTTCTAATACTGATACTACCGAAGCATAAATAATTAAACAACTTACATTGTTTTTTGAGTTTTTTTTGGTTATATAAATTCGTCAATGGTACCACGAATAACATCAAGGGAACAGAGATTCCCATGGTTATGAGACATATCTGTAAATTAACATTATTTTTACATCAATTTCGCCATATTACTATTATTATTGACATTCTTATTACTATTAACAATATTACTTTAAACATTATTATAGTTAACATTATTAATAAATTCAAATATATATATATATACTTGCATATATATATATATATGCAAATAAAATATGAAGATACAGAACGAATGTATTTATAAGCGTCATACTATTCATAATTAAGTTTTAAATGTAATTCAATTTACCTTTTGAACCGTAGCTTGACCTCTGAAAGCAACTAAAACAGGTTTTTGGCCAAGACATAGTTCAACAAGATTGGTAATTATCAAAGGTTTGTTAGTCTTGCCATCAATCTCACCGACCGGAGTAAGCCATTTCCAGAAAATAATCAAATTCATAAAACCCAAAAAACAAAAGAGGAATAAAACTTGCGGTATTAGAACAAAAAAAAAATGTATATAATCTTTGAAGTAAATGTTATTAATTCCTTTCAAAAACAAGCCTGCGGCCATATGTACAAAACCAACCTACACACAATTTTATTATATTTTATTTATGATTATAATTTATTATATTCATTATAAATTACATAATAAATAACTATATATCAAAATATAACTATTAACAGTATATATTATTGAATATAACATATATATATACATATAACATACTAAATTAGCTGAATATACATATATATATAATAGGATAAATTAGCTAAATACATATATATATAATAAAATAAATTAGCTGAATATAAATAAATAAATATATATATATATATATATATAAATTAGCTGAATATATATATATTAGTGTGTTTAAAAATGATATCATATGAATTAGTAGAATGATACTTACAATGACAGATAGCTTCATTTTGAAAGAGTTGGTGAATTGCAACTCATTAATAGCTCCTTTCCATATAGGGTCAAAACCAAAAGGATAAGGATTCCGGGTACTATCGTATTTGTACTGAAACGCGTATAATTAATAGTTTAAGTAAATACCGTAATGACACTGGTATCTGAAGATTTCTTTAAATAGCGCGTTCCAAACAAATTGAGTCCTAACGAAAAAAAATCATTGTATAATAATCCTGAATATATAGAGAATAAACTGATCAATAAAATTAAATATCGTCCACCAACAATCATAGAAGCCAACTCGTCTCGATTTTTTTGCCATTTGTGAGCGTTCCGTAGTAAATAAATCGAAAAAGATAAAATGATTAAACCATGGCCAACATCGCCAAACATAATTCCGTAAATGAAAGGGAACGTTATTACTGTGAATATGGCTGGATTGATTTCACGGTACCGCGGAATTCCGTACGTGTCTAATAAAACTTGGAACGGTCTTGTCAACTCATTAGTTTTTGAGTATGTAGGTGGAAGCGAAGAAGTTAGAGGAATATTGTCCGTTAGTAAGAATGCTAAGGCCTATAAAATAAACATATAATTAAACCATATAGCTAGTTATATAACATTCTAGAGAGTAAGATATATATATATATATATATATTAAAAAATGTACTTTATTATTATTTAATAATAAAGTATTATTAAATAATTATTATTATTGAATAATAAAATATCAATAATTGTTTAATAATAATATATTAATCATAATCTTATTGATAAACACCCTTGTTAAATATATATATATAAAGTACTTTATTATTATTTAATAATAAAGTATTATTAAATAATTATTATTATTGAATAATAAAATATCACTAATTGTTTAATAATAATATATTAATCATAATCTTATTGATAAACACCCTTGTTATATATATATATATAAAGTAATTTATTATTATTTGATAATAAAATATTAATTATTATTTAATTAATAAATATTCTTTATACTTCTTTAAGTTGCGTATAATAAAATACCTGGTCTGCTTTTTTTGCTTGCGTAAGGATTTGGCGTATTCTGGTTTCTTCTGATACAAGAAACCAGCAATTTGCTCGAAGCGTAATCTCCTTGCCTTCAAATAAATTTAAAGAGGAGTAAATAGCTTTTTCTTTGACGCAAAATAATCGGTAATCTTCAATTAAAGACCCTTTAGACGGACTTTTTACATTTAAAAGTGCTTGAACCTCAGAAGCAAAATAATTTTCGTACGCGAATAGAGCTGTAGCTTTATCCTTTATTACTTCACTTATAGCTTCCAATCTTTGTAAAGCATCGTTTAAAGATTTAGGCCATTCGTAGCTATTAGTGCCGAAAGCGTTAATTATGCGATGAATTTTTGATACTACACTGTTGGGATGTTTGGGATTTGACCCCGATAATACGTAAATTACAAAAACTACACGTGACATTGGCTTCAACGTCGTGGGATTCAGTATTTCTTCATTTACATCGCTAAACAGTGTTATAGCGTTTCCCCTGGCTACTCTTATTACGGCACGTGAAAATTTGTCTTGATCTGTATTTGCTAAAACTCCTGCAATAGTAAAGAAAAAATTGGAGCTATTTTGAACATCTTCGGCATCTGATGCCCTCAAGAAATTTTGTTCTTGATTATCATTAGACAAGAGCTTGAAAGAATCTATTGCTTTTTCAAGTACAGCCCGTTCTTCGGAAGCCAAGTTTTTTTGTTTAATCAAATCCAAATTGTTTTCTTGAAACCGTAAAAATTGTTTATGTAAGTTATGCAGTGTTTCCTCTATTGACTCAAATTGATAATTGCATTGAGACTTCAAAAATTTATCAACATCCGCTGGAATTATAGTTGTTCCAGGCAGTTGCTTAATTTGTTCGTATAGAAATCTAATAAATTTTAGTTATACATATTATATCTATAATTCAATTTAATTCAATTTATTAATTATTATATACATAACTATTTATTATTATTATATTTATATATATATATATATATAAAAATTTTAATTATTATATATATAAATAATTTTTATTTTATATAGATACTAATTATTATATATATAAATATTAATTATTATATATATAAATATTAATTAATATATATATATATATATATATATATATGTACTATCTTCATCAGTAAGAAATATTATATATTTGTGAATATGTGTGTAACTGTTTATTATTTTTGAAGGATTATTCATATAAATTATAGTTATGCGCTTTAACATAGTCTTTT
>JAQIFP010000066.1:0-10627 GCA_030141585.1 Ophryocystis elektroscirrha
TATTATATATTATATATTATATATTATATATTATATATTATATATTATATATTATATATTATATATTATATATTATATATTATATTTTATTTATTATATATTATATACAATATATTATTTATATATAAATGTATGGATGCATAATCATAATATATCGTTTTAGACTATAATATGTAAGTATCTATGCATGTATACAGAATTATTCATGGTCATATTTGCATGTATATATATATTTATATAATAAACATTATATAAATCAATACCCTGTGTAATTAATATGAATAAAGTATCTAATTATCCATTGTATTAATTACTATGGATAGCGTTTATCTAAAAATGTTTGGTAGTAAACTGTATATGAAAATAATGTGTACAATGTTACCATAATTGAGGTAAATAAAAATAAATTTCTTCTTCTGCTCTCTTGTATAGTAAGTTAACTAAATAATCTTGAATTCCAGGTTCTGATCTATGAAAAAGGTAATAAGTGTGGAAATGAGCGTCAAATAAATCTGACTGGAACATTCTTAATAATGAACCATCTTTAATCAACTGCTTAGACGGACTTCGTTCTTTTGAGTCTTGGGGTTTTGTAGTATCGAAAGGTTTATCTAATTCCAAATGAGGGGCTTTTAGGTCTGAAGATAACTCGAGCTTAAAATTACACTTATAAAAATTACCCGTCGTTTTAGCATCTATTATTGTTAAAGGTAAAACTCCTAATCTTTTTTGGTACATTTTTTTGGATTTAAGTTTGGACAAAATATAATTATGCGGTAGTTTATGCAAAGATATACGATGGTGAATTGAATGAGTTTTCTTTTTAGTAATACCATTAGAACTCAATTGCATTTCTTTAAAACTACCGAATTTCTTATGTATATGGTTAAATCATTAGTGTCCCGAAAACCTGAAAATTGTAATTTATGTAGAGAATAATATTCACCTCTTATTTATGCTAAAATCGTCATAAACACAGTAAAATTGTTTTATTAATCTTTGTAAATTTACATTTTGATTTTCTTTCAAACTTTTGTTTAATTATTGAAAGAGCTAAATTATAATCTTTAACAAGGGTTTCTTAGGAAAATCATACCTAATTTACACTAAGTTAAGTTTTTTATTTTTGTGTTTGAATACCATCAAATCCATTCAATTTTGTACCTATTTTTTGTTTAGTATAGAGTAATTCGTCATTTTAGAGTTTTTTTTTATTTTTATCTAATTTTTTTGAAAAAGAGGGTGTCAAAAATGTATATGATATTTCGACAAATATCTATATTATGTTTTCTATCAACTTCATATGGCTTCAAAAGTAAAAATAATGCAGCTATTAAATTGTTATTTTCTGCAATACAAAAAAGTTTTATAAACTTGGATGTATGTTTATTATTTTGATTGAAATACATACAGTCAAATACTAATACACAGCCAGTGACCCTTGAAACAGATAATATAGATTTAGTTGATATTTTAAACAACCCATCAACTCAAGAAAATGCACTAAATCAGTAAGCGCAATAGAAAAATGTGAATATATGGTTTAAATACATTTTTTGCTATACAAATAATGGTAGGCGTGCGTCAAAAGATTCCAGTAATATTCACATACCTAGTAGTAAGTTAAATGCATTTTTACCCTTTTACACAGAAGAAGATTTAAATTATATTAAAATCCCTAATAAGCTAGCAGAAACTTTTGATGATAGCTACGATATCATGTCGCCAATATCTTTTTCTGGTATACATCGGAATATTAAAGCTCATGGATTCATGGTTTTATAATTGTAGATTTACGAAATAGTCAAATAAACAATAAGAAATTATTTGATACGCTTCCGGGAAGCAACATACCTGTGCATGAAGATCAAGAATACAAAATAAAAAATGGTAATTTGCATTCATTTATATATTTACGTGTAAATACGCTGCAACAGTTGATTAATAGTTAATAAATAATTTTTCTTTGTATAGTAGTTAAAATGTTACTATTTAGATAGTTATTTTCTAAAAATATAATAAATAAAACAGAAATAAACTAAATATAATCGTAATACTGTCAATCAGATTTATTTCTTACTATAAAGGACGATTCTTTACTAAAATATGCTGATGGAGATTATTCAATGCATTTGATGCTTCCTTTGGCAAAAATGGCTCCTACAAATTCTTTATTTAGAACATTGGCTGTAGCTATTGTTGGTCCAAGTCATATACCATATCTAAAATATGTCAATTTATCTAAAGAATTATGTCTCAAATATAAAATTCCTTTAATGAATGAAAAGTCCTACGTTTCTCAAAAAGCTATTGGCTACCTGAAGCTAACTAAACTCCCTGACATCCCTATTTTAGTATTATACATATTTCTTAAATAAAGTATAGGTAGATTATAACACTCCGGGCTTTATAGCTTTAGTTAAATTACCTAACCAAAGTACACAGATTGATGATCTTTTAACTAAAACTTTTATTGGTAAATATAAATATGCTAAAAAGTGTAAATATAAATGTGTCTATTAAATTGATTATAATTATTTCTATATGATTATATAATTAATATGATTCATTATTAATTAAGAATTTACTATTATATATTACATATCAATATTGTAACGTAATAATACAATGCTAGTATTTGTTTTTTATATAAATTCACATAAAACATGAAATTATTATATATGGTCAACTATTTGTTATGTATGCATATTTGATATATCAGACAGTATAAAAAGTATCCAGAAAATTATACTATGTTCTCTAGGTTTGAATATACCAACTCTAACGAATACAGAATTAGACATCTTAGACAAAGTATTTCTGCTGTGTCTCTCAAACGATATAGATGTGCAAATTCAAGACATTTAAAGTTCTTCTAATTGAAAAAGATAAAAAATTAAAGTTGCCATGTTACTCCAAGCTGGAAAATGTTATTTGGTGTGAAAATTGTAAAATACCTGATATAAGGTAAAATAATGCAGTCTATATGCATAACATCAAATACGAAGATTGATATGACTTATTATATATCACTAAAATTATGTTAAAATTTTATATTTTATAATATATATGTATGAATATATATAGTAATATGAATAGAGATAACTATAAATAATTATATATATTAAGATATTTTCAAATGATTGTACATATATATGCATAATATATATATATATATATATATACATGTATACATATATAGTAATTTATTAGTTTAACGTTTCAATAAAGAATTATAATGAGTAACAAAATAGAATGCATTATAATTCATAAATTTGACCAAATGGTAAAAGGGTTTACGAAAACAAACAAAACGTGTCAATAAAACCTCATTTTGAATACCGTTGGATGCAGAATATAAGTTAGTAAAGTAAGAGTTTACATTAAATTTAGCTGAGAAATTAAATGAAATAAACGGTCTTGTGGATGAAACAATAGAAGCTTTCGAAGAAGATCAAGAAAAAACTGAAAGTGACAAAACTCATTTAGATGATAATCTTAAAAGCTTAATGAACCAAGTATATAAATTGAACACAATTCACTTATAAAGGCAATTGATAAAGGAGCAAAAATAATAATTAGAGAGGAAGAGAAGAAAAATCAAATTAATCACAAAGAAGCACAAAATCAGCTCAATAATGATAAAGTATAAATTTAAAATATCAAAAGGATTTTTGTAGGAGAAATATACGGGGGGCTGTAAACGTGATTACTCCCATAAATGTCCGATTAAATGGGATTTTAATAAAGAATCAAATGTTTGCATACCTCCTGCAGGTTCAAAATACATTAGTTTATTGACTCTTTGTAGAATATCAGGGGTCATGTGCACCTGCAAATTTAAAAGGAGCTTCAACTGACCAAAAGGTTGAATTTGCATGGAAATGCTTAGCAGAATGGCCCTGTATTAAACCTCCTAAAATAGATTTTACTAAAATCAAATGCCCTCTGCAGTATACACATTATTCTCTTTTACATTCTTAGATGGACTAATGAAAGAGATTATATATGCATAGCGCCTAATACTTATGAAGGTCACTGTTCTCATGTCACAGATTTTGCGAAATTCTCTAACAATGATAGGGTGAATATATAAACTTGATAAACAGTATATATATATATACATAAATTTTAAGAATTACTTATTAATATTAATATCTGTATTTTATTTAACTTCAGCTTACTGTTCAGCTTATTACATATAATCATGAAAAGTGTGTATATATGCTATAATATAATGTTTGTGTATAAGGGCATACTTGATCAACATATAAACACTGTTGCTATATATTCGATCAATTGAATAAATTACTAATCAATTAAAATAATGAATTTCATTTATTAATTTCATTAGATTAAATGGGCTTTGAATTGCAATGCAACATGGGCAACGACCGAAGAAGGTAAATTAGTTTCTATAACAACATTTAATGTTAGGATTAAAAAAAACTAAATATGCAGATTATGAAAAAATACAACCTAAGTAAGCCAAAAAAATAAAGCTATTGTATTCAAATGATTTAATATAAACCTGCTAATATTTAATCAGGATAATTGAGATGAATGGACCAATCGATCTCCACACTGGCGATATAAGACATATGCTTCAAGATAAATAAAAAAAATTACAAGAAAAAACCGAATATTATTTCATACACTATTTTGGATAAAATGTTTCCATTTTTTATAATTTTCATCTAAAAATGGAAATTCCACAGGAACTGAAGCTAATGAATTAGCTGGAGATTTCTCAGAAAACTTTGCCAATACAGGTGTCTCTATTGGCAATAAATTTGAATTTTGACAATTATCAAGAACTGGTGATATGCTTGATGCATGTGTTGACGACGTTCTTGCACATGGCGATGCGTTAACATTGAATGTATCCAATGTTAATATCTAAATATATATATACAAATATTACATTTTAGTTTATATTTACATATATATATATATACATATGTATAATATCATAAATAATTATATGTGTGAATGTACCTCTTTTTCTTGCTTAGATTGATTGAAAAAAGTTTCACGAACAAACTCTAAAGAAGTTTGAATAGTCTCACATTGGAATATTAGTTGCGAGAATTCATTGGAACAATAAGGCTCTGATTTTCATGTAATAAAGCTCATTTTTACTTTTAGTTTCAAAAGCGACGGAACCGCAGTAGATAGAATGGGGTTCCATAAAAAACGAAGACAAATTCATTTTATACTGCTTTAATTCTTTTACTTGGTCAGATACGAGCTCAAATCTAACATTCCAGTTTATGAAATATTTAACTCACGTCATATAACGATCATGTGAGGAAATAAGTATTATAGGGGAAAAGCTAAAATACGCTAAACTTTGATTATAGTCATTTCTTGTCGCTGATATTGTGGTCATATAGTTTCCAATATATATTTTTAGCGAAAATGTCTGATTGGTAAGTACAATATATGTGTTTATATAGTATATTCTATATTATATAATATTTTCTTTTTTTGGAAATAAAGAAAACAATATTTATTATCATATATATGTATAATAGATAGATAAAGGTAAATTTTTTTTTTTTTTTTAATTATAAATATTATTAAATATAAATAAATATATTTAAATGTATATTGAATGCGCTTTGAAACAAACAATTTAATATCAAGATCTAATAGGTAGTTATAGCCTTTTTAAATACTTATGTAAAATGTTTTAAAATCAAATCTATTACTTAATTTTGTTTTAGACGTATGTTAATTATCAAGATATATTTACAATGCATTGGCATATATATATAGATAGATATTTTGAAACATACTCTAGAATTGTTGAAGTAAATACTAAAATATTACGTCTATATATAGTTATAAATAAAGACTTAATATATATCTCTAATTAAGCATATATTATTTGAAAAATACAGCTAAGTATAGTAAAAAACGTTACCTCGTTTTTTCCAATATCAGATAAACAGAAAAATACTAAACGCATTATAAAGTAAGTTTCTATTGAATTGAGAGGTTTTGTTTTACGCTCATAATCGCACTTGAAAATTACGTTAGAAATATCTGTTTTATTGAACTGACTAGTACGAATAACTTTAACAGGTTTTCGGCAAACTGACAAGTTATTTAGCAATGGATTTTTTCTATAATCAATTGGAGGAGAAGGCAAAGATGGGGACAAGGCAGAGTTTACTGAAGGATATACAGATTTGGTAATATTAATTGATGCATCAAACCATTTGATGGCAACGTCAAAGTGATAAGTTAATAAAACGTGATCCATATGATTTGATGTATTTATACATTTTACTTGATGGAGCTTGAACCTTATTGGAATTGCTGAAGTACATGCTTTTGATAATTTTAATGTTCCTGTTGCTATCTTCAAACAAGGAGCATCTTCTCCTTCACAAACAAACTCCCAAAGAATTATGCTGATTTCGAAAAATCCATTAATTTCAAGTAATTAAGAACGTAAATATTTAAAACAAAAAATTTATTTTATATTATTATATTCACATCTAATTAAAAAATTTAATTGAGCTTATACATATGTATACTGTATATATATCTTACGAGCAATAAGGCTCATTGTAATAAATATAGCTGGATATGTGAGATCCAAGTGACGTTACTTCACAATCAGACAACAATGGACTTCCATATAAATATTCTCCAATTGATACGCTTATATATGGTTTCTGACAGAAATTAAAAATTTAAATGATGCTTTGTTTAAAATTTCGTTCTATTATATGAGCAACTTATTATTATTATAATAAATATTACATAGATATATGTAGATTATAATTTATCATTATACATTATTAATATTTATATATATATATATATATTATATATACATATATTATATGAATATATATTATATAGATATATATTATATAAACATATATTATATAGACATATATTATATAAATGTTGTATAGATATATATCATATAGATATATATTATATAGATATATATTATAAAGATATATATTATATAGATATATATTATATAGACTTATATTATACAGACATATATTATCTAGATATATAATTTATAGACATATATTATATGAATATATTTATATACATATGTTTGAAAAATACACAATAAAGTAATAAATAATATCGAGTCAAAAAAAAGCTTTGACATTTGATTACCTGGAACAAAGACATTGTACTAGGCTTTAGATTTGTTAAGAATAAGTTTATGGATTGAACAGTTGTTGGTTCCAACTCTCGAATTGCCGGAGAATTAATTGTTTCATAAGTATCACTTATCTCAATATCTTTGCAAAGATTAGCTTTAGCAACAGGGGCTAATTCAGGCGGTTTTGCAATCGGCTTTATAAAACATAAATTTCTCTTTACTGCACTGAATAAGCTTTGACGCAGCTCTATATAAACGTGAAGGTTTCCATTCCTAGTTCGATCAGGCTTTTCTAACTAAAGAATCAAATAATTCAATTTAATAGAGGTCAGTAGAAATGTTCTCATACGTTAGTAATGTATATATATACTATATACATTTTATATATATATACTAAGTATTGTCTATATAGCATAAATTTTGCTTATAATTTATATCATATAAGTTTTGATTAAATTACATATATATATATACATATTAACGTATTGATGCTAATAAAAAATTATTATTTATTATTTTTTATTATTTATCATTATTGATTTTTATTAGAACATTTCTAAATACATTTTTTTCGCAATTATTCAAATATTTATTGTAGGATTGTATATTTTACTCTTAATTGAGCTCTAAGAGTGTTGAAATCTTTGTTGAAGTTAGATGTATCAAGTGTGTACTGCCCAATCAGGATATTATGAATATTGAATAACTGAAATTGGAGCAGTAAATATTTGGAATATGGTATTCTTGTTTTGAATGCAAATGGTATGGCTCCATTCTTCCCTTCAACTACACCAGTTGCGACGGAATGTCGCAAAGAAGATTTATTACGAAGTAAATTTATTGCTAAATGATAAGCATTCTATATTTATATTAGAAGCAAACATATTTACTGTTATTTCAAATCTTAGCTTGTCAACTTTATCTATTATAACTATAAAATGAGGATTTGGTATATACATTAGACTTTATGAAAGCACACTCTCTATATAATAATTTATATCTTCCGGAACGTCTCAATCGTAGTAACTTATAGTTTTATTATAAAATTACATATAACATCTCTATCTATTTTCAATATATTATTATGTTTATCAATATGATATATTTAGTATGTAATATGTTCAATTTGAGTTATAGGTTTTATCATTACTTGAAGCTTTTTTTTTTTTTTTTAAATCATTTTTATTATATACTGAAACAATCAAGTATAGTGTTAAAAAAAAAAAAAAATTATAAATTATGCAAATTAAGTGGATTCAGCATCATGTATAACCATTGCACATATCTCAGATTTCGTATTATGAAGCAGAGTTTTAACAGATTCAACACATTTTGGATAACAATGAGAATCAATTAAAGCCTATTTAAGAATAATTCACGCTATAAAAATACCTTCAAACAGCTGCAATCGTCCATACACTCTTTTTTTAATTCTTGGAAACTATCAAAACCACATTTCTTAAAACAGTCATAAGGATCTGATTCCCTCAAAGTTTCAAATCGACTTGAGTCACTAGGGTCGATAGATAGTTTTTGAACTCCCCAGTCAACAACATCCAAAAATTGTCTGCAATACATATATGTAATATTTTAGCAATATATAATAAATATATTTATATAAATATATATATATTTATATATATATATGTATATATATATATCAAAATAATAAAATTAAATTTATTACTACTAATATATAATCACCCATATTGATTTTATATATATATATATATATATGTGGATAAACATATAAATACTTTATTTATTTATTAGAGTAAATAGATATTGTATACTTAATGGTAGTAATTTTAACTTAAATTATTAGTAATATTTTTTTTTACGTATATCGAAAGAATGCATGTTTAGAATATACATATATTTAACTTAATTATAATTTACTTGAAAGAAACGAATAGACATATTTGTCTAAGTAAACTGATTATATGTTACCTTTTTGCGAAATCATGAACGTCTTTAATGCTATGAGTTTGTCTTAATTGATATACAGCAACGGAAATCAATAAAGCCAAAAATGCTCTGCAAAAGTACATCAATAAGCCGTCCTGTCGCGTTTCGGAGGAATACAGGGGAAAAAAAGAATCAATAACACCTAACTAAAATGGCTTCTTTTTTTTTTTTTTATTACGTCTTCAGCAAAAAAATTTGGTAAAATCCAAAAATCAAACCCTCCAAACCATAATAAGATGAACACGACAAGTCTCAAAACAATCAGTATAAGCTACAAAATTATACATTTAACTTAAGTAATAATTCATCAGGAATATATACACTGAACATAACAACTTTCTAACATACATCAAATCATAATTTCTGTATTGATACAACAGTTTTTAAATAAATTAAGACATTCGAGAGTACTCAAATAAATTATATGTTATATTTGCACTATAAGTTTATTCTAAATAAATATTGGTGTAAAAATAAATTTATATGAAAAAAAATTGAATTATGTATTAACGTTGTCCAGAGTAACAATTTTGAAATATATTAAATAAAAATCTGTACATTAATTAAAATATATTTATATCTATATATATATATAAATTGTAGAGAGTATTAAGAGTACCGTTAATAACTAAACTAAACTAGCTATATTTACCAAAAATGTGGATAAAGCAACAACGAAATACCAAATCATCAGTTTCATTTTTAAGGGCCAAGCAGGAAACATACAAATAGCCTTAAAAAAGATAAAGCAGTGTAATCATGATACTAAAACTGAGATTATGATAAGTGCAAGTATAACATATCTCCAGTTATCAGGTATTTCATATAATAGAACGTAAAAGGAAGATTTGTCAAATAACTGATTCTCGGAATATTCAAGTTTCTTTGGCCATTTTACGGTTTTTTGTTCTAAGCATTAAACGTTCGATATTTAAACAGTAACTATATATTTATGATATGAATTACTTTACGTGTAAATGTACACATATAACATAAATACATAAATTATACACAAGCATACAATTCACCATATACATTATTGTATATAAATTACGGAGATACATTAAATATATAAGCTACATATATAGCCTATTTGTATAGTTTATATATATATATATATAGACTATATATATAGACTACATATATAGCCTACATATATAGCCTACATATATAGCCTATGTATATAGCCTATGTATATAGCCTATGTATATAGCCTATGTATACAGCCTATGTATATAGCCTATGTATATAGCCTATGTATACAGCCTATGTATATAGCCTATGTATATAGCCTATGTATATAGCCTATGTATATAGCATATGTATATAACCTATGTATATAGCCTATGTATATAGCCTATGTATATAGCCTATGTATATAGCCTATGTATATAGCCTATGTATATAGCCTATGTATATAGCCTATGTATATATCCTATGTATATAGCCTATGTATATAGCCTATGTCTATAGCCTATGTATATAGCCTATGTATATAGCCTATGTATATAGCCT
>JAQIFP010000066.1:10727-26260 GCA_030141585.1 Ophryocystis elektroscirrha
TATGTATATATCCTATGTATATATCCTATGTATATAGCCTATGTATATAGCCTATGTATACAGCCTGTATATAGAGCCTATATATATAGCCTATGTATATAGCCTATGTATATAGCCTATGTATATATCCTATGTATATAGCCTATGTATATAGCCTATGTCTATAGCCTATGTATATAGCCTATGTATATAGCCTATGTATATAGCCTATGTATATAGCCTATGTATATAGCCTATGTATATATCCTATGTATATATCCTATGTATATAGCCTATGTATATAGCCTATGTATACAGCCTGTATATAGAGCCTATATATATAGCCTATGTATATAGCCTATGTATATAGCCTATGTATATAGCCTATGGATATGTAAAACTAGATACATTTACACAGTCTTTGTATATAATCAAATAAAACAGTAAACTTTTTCAAAATATATAGTAATAATTATTGAGAAAAATGCTTTTTATTTAAATTATAATATAGTTAAATGCAAAGCTTATTACTTGACTTCATTGAATATAATAAGTATTAAAAAAAATTTCCTATTTTCTAATCAAGTATTATATACATAGATCTAAAAAGCATGAAGGTACCTGAGACATCGGATTCGGATGCGCCAAAGTAAGGGACATAATGGGCTTTATAAATAAAATTTCTATTGAGTAATTCGTTTGCTAAGGCAGCTGCATCTTTTTCAGTTAACTTTTCATCTTTATGAAAAGTAGGGATACAATCAGAATACTGTCACATATAAATATAAAATATAAAATTACTTTTTGTATTAAAAAGTCCTGATGTTTTAATACCCATTTTACAAAGTCTTGTCCTCTGAAATATTGAATAGCTTTTGTATTTATAACAACTCCACTATTAATTTTAATTTTTTTTGTAACTAAAAGCTCCTTCACTGAAGTAAAAATAAGAAAAAAAAAAACTTATTACTTAAATTCTCATATAAACTATCGGCTACTGCATTGTCAAGTTGAGCAGCGTTTGGGCTTGGATTTATTTCAGATGGGGTTCTGTGCTTCATAATTTCAGCGCTCCAGGTATATTATGATATATATATATATGCCTTTGAACTATAAACTCGTATATATATAATTTTAAGACTAAATTTACTGTTTTTTTTTTTTTATACAAACAATAATACACACTTTTTTCGTAAAAAATGAAAGATATGAAAGGGTTATACGAACATGCATCAGCGACGAAAAAATCAACAATAGTAAGCCGTGAAGCTCAAAAAGAAAATCCTTTGATCACATATTTGAAAGAAACACGTGTAGAGTTTGTAAATATAGTTCCAGATTTTTTGATAACAAATGAAGTAGGTGTTATATTCATAAGTATGAAATATCATACAATGTATCCAAATTACATTTCAAGGCGTGTAGAATTGGTAGAAAATCGCTATAAAGTGTGCCTTATGATTTGCCTCATAGATATTGAAGATGGTACTGATGATATATTCCTTAAATTACACACTATGGCTTTCAACTCTAACCTCAAATTTCTGCCTATGGAATCCTATAAATCTACTGCAGAATTATTAGAGACATTTAAGAGAAATTGTGGTAAAAGTACAGAGGAAATTCAAAAGAAGTTGTCTCCGGATCTTAGACTCCGTGCTATCGAAGTCTTAACTACCATTCCTGCTATTAATAGAACAGATGCGCACTTTATAATGAAGCATTTCCAAACTTTTCGTAACCTCCTTAAAGGTACAAAAAAAGATTTTGAGTCTATACCTGGTATTGGAGAAGTAAAAGTTAATCAGCTTATAAAAGCTTTTGAACTTCCTTTGGACGAAGAGGAAGATTTTGACGAATAAATTTATGTAGTTTTAGGTATCAAAAATCTCTGTATTTCCTGATATGTGCAGAGATTCTTTTTTTCTCCCTCACTAATTATTTTACTTGTGAAACATGCTTTTCACACTTCAAAACAATTCAATATTAAGTTTACTTTATTAACAAATGTCATATACATATTATATTTAAATAAATAGATGTATATATATGTGTGTATATATGTATATGTATATATATATGTATATATATATATATGTATATATATATAAGTATCTAAATATGTATATATATATGTGTGTATGTATACATATGTATGTATATATATATGTGTATATATATGTATATGTATGTACATTTGAATCTATACGTGTATATAAATTTATTAAGGAATTTGATAAAGGAGCATATTATTGCATATATATATGTATGCACTTATATATAAAATATACTTAAACAAAAATTATACTTACATGAACATTTGAAAAGTAATTTTGTATACTCTGTTGATCACATATTACGGGTGCAAAATATCTTTGCAATATATGGTCTAATGTTTTTTGATGTAAAGTGGCAGCTAGAAGACCTTTTAATAAATGTCGAAATACAGATTAACTTCATTGGATATTAGAGCCATAGTGTCTTCTTTAAGATCCAATTTAGTGGGTCTTAGGGTTACAAATATTTACGATGTGTGCGTTAGCAAAAAATCGATTTTTTTAAAATTTTCTGAATCTGACAATAAACGTTACTTATTGGTTGAAGCAGGTATTAGAGCCCATGAGACAGAATATAAGAGAGACAAAAACATAATCCCGTCTGTATTTGTCATGAAACTTCGAAAATACTTTAGAAATAGAAGGTTAGAATGCATACGGCAACTGGGTGGAGACCGTGTTATAGATATGACATTTGGGATATCTGAGAAAACTACGCATATGCTTATAGAGTTTTTTGCAAAGGTAAATTATATAGTACGCGAATATATATATATACATAGGGCAATATTATTGTTACTAATAACAAATATGAAATACTATTGGAATTAAGACAACATTACTATAAAGGGACAATATATAGAATAGCTACAGACATAGAGACTCTTAATTCATCTATTTGCCAAATTACTTCTCTTTTACCTTATGTACAAAATCTTCAAGATATAGATAAATTGAATTCTTCCGACTTGTACATTTTCGTTAATGATACCAGGGAAATCCTTAAAAAAACTTTTACTGATACTTCAAAACTTACACTGAAAGACGCTTTAGCCCAGATTGTACCATTTTCCCATCCAGCATTAATAAGTGATGCAGTAGATAAAGTTAATTCCACACTAAAAACCAAAATTGACATTGATGATGAAGAATCCATATTACTTTTGATAACAGCAATCATTCACAGCTGCTATTGTCTTAAAATGGTCTCTAATAATTCACTTAATGATTCCACAAATATAACTTCTAATATATCCACTTTCCCTGGATGGGCCATTGTAGAGCAGAAACTTAATCTAAAGGAACTTGAAGAAGAAATTACACTATATAGTGATTTTACACCTGTTTTGCTTAAAAAACATCTAAAACTCCCTGAAGATAAAGTTACTAAATTTGAAAATTTCAATACGGTAAATTATAATTAATATAAGAATTATTTATTTATTTATTTAATAGCTCCCGTTTACTCTTAATTAATTATTTATTTGATATCTCCCTTCCACCCTTAATTTAAATTTATTATTTTTTTTATATTCCATTTTTCTTTAGTGTGTTATGTAAATATATATATTGATATATATTGATATATATTGATAATATATTATATATTTAGTATATGCCTATAGCAATTATAATTAAGATTAGATTATACAAACCGTAGGTGTTTGGTCATTTGAAGCCCTACATATATTCATTTTACTAAAAATAATTTTATAGTGTATTTATACTTTATTAATTTATGTTAATTAGCTACGCTTATTTATATGTGGTTAAGATTTAATTAATTTTATTTGTATAATGTACTGTGACCTTTCAGTGTTTGGATACTGTATTTACAAGCTCAGAAAAGCGCCGCAATGTGCAGACAAACTCTTCCTCAAAACCCACAAAACTAGACAATATCAAAACAGATCAGAACCTGTAATATACAACTCAATATACGCTTTGATGTAGGCGGTTAAAAGAACTTACTGACATTCAAGATAAATACGCCCAATATGCAACAATTATAGAGGACAATATAGAAACTGTCCAAAAATGGCTCGACCTTGTATCGCATCTTGTTAGTACGGAAATTCCTCGCGCTTCAATTGTTAATTATTTGAAAAAGGTATCTTTTGATAATGCATACATTCTAAAGGTTATTGTTTACAGAAAAAAGTAAAAATACACTACACTATATTGATTAGATATTATAAATTAACTCATCTGATTTGTTCAAATTCTATATAACTTTTATGCATCGTGTATATACCCGATAATTTCATGACCCTCATTAAATAAATATAAATATATATATATATATATATAATGCAAAGATATAGTATAAAAAATGATCAAATTACAAAGCACCAATAGTATATAGTATATGTTTGTATCTTCATATATAACTATTTTTCAGAGTATTTCTAATATTAAAGTATAAAAAAAAAAAAAAAACTACTTCTATATTGTATTAAAAAAAAAAAAAAAAAAAAAATTCTTCTTACTTAGGAAGAAGCATTATTTGATTTCACCGTACAAGAGATTAACTTTGAAAAAGAAGAAGTTACCTTAGTATTCAAAATTGACAAAAGCGTTGTGCCAATTAAAATAAATCTAGCTATTAGCGCATATGCAAATGTTGAGCATTTCCACGCTGAGAGAAAAGTTAATAAAGAAAAGTTTGACAAAACTTTAAAAGTACAAGAGCAAATATTAAAAAAAGCTGAAAAAAAAAGTAAAAAAACTACAGCTGTAAGTAAAATTGATGAAACCTAGCGTAGATTATTGAACATTATCGCATACCCGGACTGGTTCAAATAAGAAAGCCTTTTTTTTTTGAAAAGTTCAACTGGTTCGTATTATTTATTTGATTATTCCCGTAGGTTTATATCTAGTGAGAATTATTTGGTTATTGCTG
Organism: Ophryocystis elektroscirrha; assembly: GCA_030141585.1. Taxonomy (NCBI): domain Eukaryota; phylum Apicomplexa; class Conoidasida; order Neogregarinorida; family Ophryocystidae; genus Ophryocystis; species Ophryocystis elektroscirrha. The sequence goes on from JAQIFP010000066.1 coordinate 15,666, forward strand.
GAAAAAATGCTCATCAAAATGAAATGCTTTTTAAGCGATACATGAAAGATGTAAGTTGACTTTATACAAATTATGTATTATTCAACAGATATCTACACTTTTTTGACACTAGATATATATAGATATATGTACTTGTATATACATATATATTTACAATTATAAATATAGTATATATAATATAATATATGATATAAATTTTATATATTCTATTAAATATATAAATATTTTACCCATATGTTTATTCGTATATATATTCACTAATTTATACATATATATGTATAAATAATATATATATATATATATATATATATTTTTTTTTAATTAAAATATCTATATTACAAAATATATTGACATGATTATGCAAACGTTCTTCTCATATAAACTTATGTATATATCAATATTATATGCGTATACATGATTGTTGTAAATAGCCTTTATATAATATAGTGCAAAATTTTTGTATTGTATATTTGTTACATAGAATATAAGAAATAATTAATTTAACTTTAGCACGACATATATGTTCATTCTGACTGCTGGGGAGCTGCAACATGCGTGATAAAAAACCATAAAGGAAAAGAGCCGATTCCGGCTAAAACAATTATTGAAGCTGGTGATTTTAGTGTTTGTCAAAGCTCTTCTTGGAAAGAAAAAGTAAATATGAATACTTATTTACCAAGCTATTAGCTCATATCGTCTGCATGGTGGGTATATCCTAATCAAGTATCAAAAGGAGCTCCCACAGGAGAATATCTGGGTTTTGGTTCCTTTACAATAAGAGGCAAAAAAAATTATTTACCCACGACAAGATTAGAAATGGTAATAATTTAAACATATATAGTAATAATGTCTATTTTAATAATTCTGATAAAAATATTATAAATATATATATATTATATTATATATTTTTGCTTATTACATATATATTTAGTTGTATATTACTATATATAAATTAATTAATTTGATATATATATATATATGCATCCGCAATGTATATTAAATACTCATATTCACACTAAATTTCACAAATATTATCCATTGATTATTATATAAATATATATATATATATATATATATATATATATATATACAAGTTAAATATTTTATTGCCGTAAATATAATATAAAAAAGCGTATTCTCATACTAGTATTAATTTTTACAAATAAAATTTATTAATTATTATACATATATATATATATATATGCAAAAGTTGCTAGATTATGAGTACGCGTATATAACTAAGTAGACATTTTGTTGGAATACGTTTGATATAACTTAGATATAAATAATTTTATTTTTTAAAGAAGATCACTAATTTAGAATATTGTTGTTTCAGGGTTTTGGAGTACTATTTTACCTCAGTGAAGATTCAGTAGCAAATCATGTAAATGAAAGATCCGCGAAAACAGATGGATTTGATACCCCTATTCTAGACAGTTTACCAAACAGAGAAGGACATAAAATAGTTAAATATAGTGTTGAAGAAGAATTAGAGCGAGAGAAAGCCCAGATTGCTGCTAAAAATGAAGAAAGAAATAAAAAGTCTGAAAAATACAAAAATAAGACTAAAACTAAAAAGAATGCGAAAGAGCAGACCTCAGTTCCCAAAAAAAAAGAAAAAGAAACTCCCTTGCCCAGAGGAAAACGTTCAAAAATGAAACGATTGAAAAACGCTGGTTTTAACGATGTAATATTGAGTTTGCGAATTTATTATAAATTTAGGATGAAAACTTGAATTTTACTGGCAAAATTAACCCTAAATTTGTTAAAATCCCGGCATCCAATACAAAGCTTCAACATCTTTCGAATGAGACTGAGTCTGACGGGGAAAGTTCACATGAACTCAAGAACTCAGAATTAGATTTGTCACAATCCAAGAATACTTCTGGCTTAAATAAACAGTTATCTATTGATTTGAATAGTAACGAAAATACTTGCGAATCAGTATCTAATGACGAAAAAATGCAAGGTAATTTTACTATACGATTAATGATAGTGTTATTTATTTATTTATTTGAACAAATTTATGTAATATATTTTTTTTTATTTTGTGAATACATCATCATTATATTTGTCATCATATACATATATATAAATGATTTGTGAATATAAATATATACAAAAATAGGAACATTCGTATATATTTGCATATATTTATTAATGCATAAATCTACATGTATTGATAAATATTAATAATTAGACAGTTTTCTAATTTATCAAATACCGACGTACGTAAGAAATGTGCATTGTATAAACAAATAATAGATATATACAATAATCAAGAGATTAATTACTTTTTATAAAACATGATACTGTATTTATGTGGATATTAAATGCTTTCGCTTAAAATAAGTATTGACTATATTTACTGTATGGGTGGTATAAACGAAACCGCTATTTTTTTTCAGAAATAAACCAAAACAGTGAAACCTACAGCTTCATTGACCAGAATGTTTTTTTGAACAATGCGGAAGATGTTAATGAAGGTGGAATATGTGATATCAATAATTTATACTTAGATCTATCAAGCTTCAGTTTAGATGATGCTTCACTATCTGAGGAAGGACTAGAAAATGACGTCCTTTCAAAGGATGAAGAAAAAGATCATTTTGAAAATAAAAAAACGGATTTGGAATCTGACTATGAATCAGATGCGGAACAAGTAAATAACTCCTTACGTATTCTTTTTTATTTATTAGATAACTCAATTCTCTGAAATTGACAGACTTACAGCAAACCCTGTCCCTGCAGATACCATTTTGTACGCAGTTCCTGTTTGTGCTCCATGGACTACTTTACAGGTAATAATTTGTAACTGTTATTTATAATCTTAGACTTATAAATATAAAGTCAAGCTTACTCCTGGATCTATGCGGCGTGGTTCAGCTGCTAAAATATGTCTTCCACTTTTATATAAACAGGTTATTTATTTTAAGATAAAACCTTAAAAATATGATGTTTAGACGTCTATATTATATCATATTATATTATATTTATTTTATAAATAACCACAAAATAATTTTTAGGATTATTAAAATTAGTACATATAGTATTTATTATTTTGTATAAAAACTCAAATGTAATTTTACTATGCATATATATTTTTTAAAAGGCTTACATAAAATTGTTTTATTTATATTCAAATAACGATTGTAATGGTTTTTTTATACAGGCTGGAAAGACACTTGAAGCTAAATATATATATAGCGTTGATCTTAATACAACTTGTAGTGTACTGATAAATGCAGTTAAAATAACAAGTCCTGGAGTGCAGAATGTGAAGCTTGTGCAAAAAAAAGAGACTAAAGAGGCAAAAAAAAATTTGAAATAAGTTTATAATGACGATAACTTGAAATTTTCGATTTTTTGAATAATTTTACTATGGGAAGGAATGTATGAAAATCGATTTTCTTTAATTATTGGTTTTTCCTCCTTTTTTGATAATATACTACAGCATAAACTCTTTAAACTTGTAGGGTCTGCATATATATATAATAAATGAATTAGGAGGTCAAAATGATCATTTTTATAATTGATAAATTGAAGAATTGGCATATTTGAAAAATCCTTTTTTATATTAAGATATTTAGGAATATTTAAAACACTCAAATCTTTATTTATCGGTGGATAAATTTTTAATAAATATTCTTGAAATGTATTATTCTCTATTGTCATCAAACAGAAATTTTTGAATTTCTGGTATATGTCAAGACTTTCAGTTATAAGTAATTCCAAATAACTTTCTATATCAATGTATGATTGTGTATATGGCCAGCTTATATTGACATGTTCGTTGAACTTGTGTTCGTCAAATATATAATTTACTAAACTTTGTTTAACCTCCATTAAACTTAAGTATTCCAATAAAGACTTTAAATATTTTTCCCATATTGAAGTTTTCCAAAAATTGTTTATTACATCTTGCTTTTCTTCATAAGTTTTACTGAGTAAATTGTGCATATCATCAATAAGTATGGTGGTATCAGGGAACTTTGTGTACACAGAATAGCTGTAATTTTTCAAATTATTGTAATTTTTATATTCCATATTAGATATTATTTGTATTATGTATTTTTCAAACTGCTGTAGATTATATACTAATAAGAGTATTTGTGTAACTTGCCAAGGGTCAAATAAGTAGTTAATATATATACGGAAACAAGTATGCTGCAAGTATATTATTGGGGGCAATAAGTCAAAATACATTATATTTGACTGTAGATTGTTTTGAAACTTTTTTGTATAAAAAGATCTTTTTTTCGATTTTATTTGATAATGCTCGTAAATTTTGATGAAATGAGATTCTGATAACATGTACAATATGTTCAAATACGGTTGAAGTTTGTTGTATCTTTTCATTCTAGGATTGAACATATTTTTTATTTGATTTTTTTTTTTTTGAAATGCATAAAATATATACTCCCATATTTTTTGAGTTATTTGGTATTGGCTTATACCATCATACATATACGCTAATTGGATTAATGAATAAAATACATAAAAGCTATGTGGACCGTAGAATCTTAACCGTATCTTTAATAAATAATAATTTAAATACTATACGCTTACACGATAGGCCATATAACTATAATTCAAACAGGTTTTGATGAAGAGGTTACTAAATATATATGTGGGATCAGATAAAGTATAATATATCCATAAACTTTCTGCCTAATGTCAAACATAAATTGTCCATATAAATTATTTATAACCTTATATACAGATATATAAATATATATATATATATATACATGTTGTGTTTTTTCAATTTATCATAATTACCGTACAGTAGTAACTTTCGGACAAAAAGAATAAATTTTTATAAATCTGAATATGTAAATTTCTTGATTAATTTACCATATTTTTAGCTAATAAGCAGTCTAAAACAAACTTTGAGCAGGATAAACTTTCTTGACAATAAGCTTTAAATGACGCGTGATCTGCAGAAGATCTAAAATCATTTGTTTTGATGACTTCATAAATGTTTCCTGTTTCAACATCAGTTTCTAACATAATGCTTAAAGCTTGATGCATCAAAATGTTTCCCATAGAATGCAATATTCCGATTGTTTGAAAAGAGTATGATTTGAAATCTGTTTCAGATATTATAGATAACACATCTGTTTCATTTGAGTGTATGTTCAAGCTCAGTACTGATTGGCGGGCTGCTTTTTTGAGTACTGTATAACACTGCTCTAAATTGGTGGAAGTATAAAATATCCTGAACAATTGTATAATAAAAGACTTTATATATCAAAATTTGCAATGGAAATTTCATAAATAAAAGCGATTTTTAAAAAATAATTAGCAATTAATCTACCAAACTAGAATATAAGGTTATTTATATAAAGAACTCTTGAATTTTTTTTTTTTTTTTTTATATTGTAATATCTAAGTATTCTGTATAGCATCAGAAATATTACCAAGATTGAACTAAGTAAGTATTTATTTCAAGGGGATGAATTGTATCTTCAAATAAACTTTTTATAATGCTTAAAGCCTGATTAAACTGGAATTGAAGTTCATTAATAACAGATTGAGGCAAGTTGTCGAGTTTGTAATTGGTTAAATCTTCATAATAAGTAAATATTATAATATACCAGTAAAATAAAACCTGAATTTAGTTGAATAATATGTTTATAATAACTTACACAAGCTATATATCGTTCATTTATAATTCGTTTTAATATATTTGTCAACTTAAGTCCGAAATTCCATAATAAATGACGCGAAAAAAAACTCAAATATTCCAGTGTACTATATAATAGATGCCAACTGATTTGCTGTATTTCGATACAGTTTAATAATACATCATTAACTTCATTGTCATCAACGGAAGATAACGCATAAATAAATTTATTTTCTGGATCGTGATACCACGGTATCCTTATTGTTCCATTTAAATCAAGAATATCACCTATTGGAGTTAATCGTAAAATTAATTCCTCTTTTAGAATTTGAGTATACTGAAAATTATAATCCATAGCTAATTCCATAACAAATAATACATGTTTGCTTAAGAAAATTTGAGCCTCATTGGGTTCTTCAAATTCAGAGCCTAGTTAATTTAATAGATTTTATATTTATTTTACTATGCAAAGTGATTTCTTGTATTAGACTATGATTATCATTTCTTACTAAAGGAAATTGATACTCTTTCTGTAATAAGTCAAAAATGTACAAGGTTTCATTAAAACTGAACACCATTTAATGAATTTCATGTATTTTACAAGTTTTCATTCAGAGAACTTTTAAGAGAAACATTCCAGCTTGAAAAATCTTCAATAGACAGTACTGTGTAACAAATACTCTCATAAGTTGTTACCTTCTAAATACAAAATTAAATTAGATAATTACATAACATATAATAATTACAATCAATTAATATATATCTATTATAATATAAAAAGTAACTAATAATAATAATAATCTTATTATTAATAATTACAATAATAACATTAATATTGATAAATCAATAATATTAATATTAGTAATAATTATAAATATAATAATGAGTAATAAATCTTGCTAACTTGATAATAATCTAATAAAAACTTTAGCTTATTTGCGCTAATTAGTTAGTTAGATTACACACTTACATAAATTTTATGGTAAACTTTTTATTGATAAACTTACGAATATTATTTTTTAGTCTTAATTTTATAGTTTCGACATCAACTTTTAGTATTAAACCAATAATTTCCTAGAAACAAGTGAGACCTCTAGTTACTCACAGCGAACATATTTATCAACAAGTAAGGCGTACAAAATTCTTTAGATAATTGGGTTACCGTACATGAATAGTGAACAACTGATTTTGGTAGAATAATGGCATTCCAGAAATATCTGCATAAGTCCGAATTTCCTATGGTTAAATTGAGAAGGAGCAAAGCATATATTTCAAAGCTATAGAAAAATATAAATGAGCACAAAGTACATAGCATGATCCGTGTTCTTATTAAATTCCATGTATTCTGGGTATGCCGAGTAAAACCATAAATATTTAGTTCCTTTAGAAATGATATGAAATTATATAAAATATACCTTCTTTTTTAATATCTTGGGATAACGCTTCGTTTAATAAATCTAACCATTCGTTCTTTAGTATTCGGGACACAATAAAACAAGTAAGCATTGACGTAGCCCATCTATGCTTAGCTTTAGATAATATGTAACCACAAAATCTGTATCCTATTCCTAACGTGTGAAGCCAAGTTTTTAAACTTTTAGCATCAAAAGGAGCATTTGTATATTGAAGCTCAAACGTTTCAACTATTCTAAAAATATTTATAATAAATCATTAAATTATTAACAATGGGAAAAATAATAATAAAGATAATAATAATAATGATTATAATTATAGTGTGATTCATACCTTGGTAAATGTCTTTCAACCATGAAAGACTGCAATTTGTATGGCGTATATGTTTTTTGAGCTGTTAAGTCTTTATCAATCAATTGTCTTAATTTATAAGTAAAGTCGTGCTTGCTGTATATATGTGCATGTTTTGATTTATTGGGAATGGGATTATAAATGTTAAATAAATAATCTTCTACATCTGGGTTTTGAGGGAAATCATTTAAAATACAAAAATCTATTAACTCTGGACGAAATGGTTTTGAATCCGTTCTTAGATGTTCATTTGTATCTGCTGGCTCATATTGTAGTAAGTGGTATGTCTGATATATATAATCAATGATTTATTTTAATATATACAATTGAACATATATCTCATAGTTTTTTTATATTGTGAATCATTTATTGTAGATTAATTACTATATTTCTATTGTAAATGTTATTTAATAATTTGATACTTATAATATATTACTTAATGTTATAAATATATATACTAATTTTTTAACCCAAAATAAAATTTATAATAACTTGTCTATATGAATAATAAACAAACATTTATTATTTACTTGATAGAGAATATAAGATTTTGGTACTTCGGGCTCATACTGCAGAATACACGTATTTCTCATAATTTGAGATAAATTTAGATGGTTGGAGGCTATTTCATGTAATTGACTTAATTCCAAATTAATTTCAGTACTCTTAACTCTCATAAGTAGAGGTGGTCTTGGAGGTAAAGCATATATGACCATAGCTAAACTTTTATATGATAATTTGCACGAAAGAAAAGGCATTATATATGTCCAAGGTCTTTTCAAAAATGTGCTGTATTGCATGGACTTTATTATACTTACCCATGTAGTAAGTAAATTTTTTTCTAAAATTTATATATAATATCATATTTCAAGAAATTTGAATTGGCACTAAATAATCAATTATGCAACAGAAATTAAACATACATATATACATATATATATATATATTAATTAATCTATAGTTTATTTTATTGATATATGAGATGACAGAAAAATAATTTATAATTATATTTAGACAAAGTAAGATTTAATACTGTAACTTAACTATATAGTTGAAGTATTACCCGTGTCTGTAACATAATGTTGATTGTCGAAATAATTAAGCGCATTTTCCATTTGCAAGGATAGTAAAAATTTAGAAAGTATATTTTGAACATTTAGTTCCATATTATATCTTTTCCTAGCTTCTCTTTCTGTAAATTCTGAGGACCCTTGTATGAGAATGCCTAGAAAACCTCCTCCAATCACATTTTCAATATTCTTAGACACGAATACTAAATCATTTTGAAATAGTCGAAACCCAGCCATAGGATGTAAAGAAGGCAATTTTTGAGATTTAAAGTGCTGAAACTCACAATTATTTATACTTGTTTTTATTATATTCTCTTGAATGCATTGTATACCGAATCCAACTGCATGAGTATTGTACATAGACACTAAGTATAAAAGACGGATAGTATAGGATATTATTTGCACATATAATATCAACATACCAAGAGGGTACATTTGGTATAAAGATATGTTTTTTGATTCGAACCATTTCAAAGCCGCACAGTAATATATGGTCGAATATATATAAAATGAAAATAAAGCTTGCCAGCTTGTGAATAATCCAGAGGGGGAATGTTCTATTAGTCTTCTTGTTATGTTCCACATATCTTTTTGAATATTCTCATTTAACTTTCTCTCTTTTATTAAAGTTCTTAGGCCCAAATAATCTGTTTGTGAAGAATTCAGGAATGCCTCTAATGTATTGTTCCAAAATACAAAAGTACTAAGCTTTTCCAGCACCTGAAATACTTCATTTATATACTCTGAGCATTTTTCCACAGAAAAATCTGACTTTATTTGAATCAATGAACAAAGTATAGGGATATCAATATAATTTGTGACTTCATATTTGTCTAGTATCTCAATTAAATTATTAATATCTTCTGATTCAGTAGGAATTTGTGATTTACTCGCTGAAATTGACACAGAATCATTTCGTGATCGTTTATTCGTAGAGTTTGTTTTACTATTATTTAAACTAGATGAATCAGCGGAAATAATTGATTCATTTTGTTTTTTAAAGTCAGATTGCATAGCATACGTGAAAAATTATATTTTTTTATTAGTGCGGGTGCTATAATATATAAAAACATTTAATTAAATATCTAAACTTTCATTTTTAAATAAAATAAAGACTTTACAGAGTTATAATATTATGTAAATTAACAGTATACATTAATATTATTAAGAAATTTTATTTGCAAGTTTTATTGCATATAATGCATACGTGAATATAGATACGCTACCATGAGAGTATACTAAATTTTTGTTGCCCACCGGCTTATAATAATTAGTAGTGAATTTATAGTTCAAAGATTAAATATATTATTTGATACATAAAGAGTTGCAATAAGAATTCATTATTGAGAAACAGCTGTTAACCTGAAATAATGAGAAATTAATTTTGCAATTATAATAAAGATAGATAATGTCTTCAAAAGATAAAAATCAGGTTTCAACTGAAGGTAATTATTAATCTCTTGTATTTGATTTTGCTTCAGAAAGTGTTAGTTTTATAAACAAAAAACATGAAGTACTTATGGAAGTATTGGAGTTTAACCAAAACTCAATAGATACTCATAAATGTTTTGATACACTAACAAAGCTCTTGGAAATTCTAATTACAAAGGTTATTACTGTTAATATCTAGTTTTAAACTCAAACCTATTCATTCATTTATATTCACTTTGATATATATGTATGTAATTTTAATCTAGAATATTCAATTAGACATATATAAAGTATACATATATATTTTTATATACATATATTGATATATATAAGCATACATATAGATTTATAAATATAAATTTATCAATATACATATACATATATACACATATACCGATATACATATACATATATTTATATACAAATACATATATTGATATATATATATATATGTATATACATACATATATTGTTATAAAATTAAGCTTATTAGTGTACATATACATATATATATAAATTTATTTAAATAAATATACATATATAAGTACACATATACATATACTAATATAATTAGACATATATTGATATATATAAGCATACATATAGATTTATAAATATAAATTTATCAATATACATATACATATATACACATATACCGATATACATATACATATATTTATATACAAATACATATATTGATA